>WEIS01018622.1:863-23000 GCA_013389965.1 Todus mexicanus | reverse complement strand
CGGGGAAGGACACGCCCCTTCGCAGTTTACTGTCCAATGGGAGGCGGCGACTGGAGTCACGTGCCCCCCCCCGCGGTGCACCCTGGGGGGTGTAGTCCGCGCCTTGTGCCGCCATGTGCCGCAGGGCCTGGCCAGGGGCTCTGGGAGCTGCAGCCTCCTGGTTAACCTGCTCCAACACCCAACAGCGTCAGCAGGAGGCTTGGAAGTTACAGTATCCCAGTATGCCAGTATTCCAGTATCTCAATATTCCAGTATCCCAGTATCAGAGTATCCCAGTATCCCAGTATTCCAGTATCCCAGTATCAGAGTGTTCCAATATTCCAGTATCCCAGTATCACCCAGCTTGGAAAAGACCTCTAAGATTATCCAGTCCAGCCTTTAACTCTAATTGTTACCACCCCTCAGACAGCGGGACTAGGGGAGACTGGCTGCTTGGGGAGGCAAACACCGCCGGCTCTTATCAAGGCTCCTGCTCGTGCAGTCATATGATGTGTGTGCCCGTACGTGTGCGGTGGGCAGCCCTTCGCCGGGGTGTGACGCCGTCCTCGGAGCAGGAGAGGGGGACGAGAGGCTGCCTGGCCTCTCCTGGTGAGCAGGGACATCCCCGGCGGGGCTGAGGCTGCAGGACGGGAGCAGCTTGGCTGCCAGTCCCACCGCCTGCCTTGTCCCTCCCTCCAACCAAGTCAACATCTTCAGCTTGATCAAGAGAAGCCAAGTGAGATCCATCAGGCTCGGAGTGCTGGGACAAGTGGAGCTAAGGCTGGGAGGAAGCCGTGAGGAGCACGTGAGTGGTGTGGTGGATGGGAGGCTGGTGTTTGGGTCTCTGGGAAGTGTTTCTGTGCGAGCAGAGGGAGCAGCTGAAGCTGGCTCCCCTGTACAGGGTCCTGCAGTGTCTGATGGGTCCCAGGCTGACACCTGAGATCTCCTTGATTCACCAAACTCCTACAGCAACATGTGAGAAAGTCGAGCTCAGGCCACAGCTTTCCCTTTCCCCGGGGAAATTACCGAGTCTTTGACCTCAGGTTTATTTTCCTTGACTTCAGGTCACGTTTTTGACCTCAGGTTTATTTTCTTTGACTTGCCCAGGATCTTGGTGGTTATACAGGACAGTGCTGGAAGCAGGAGGGCAGGCAATGCTGCGTGAACTTTAGAGCTGTTAAATCTATTCTATGATTCTACAATAAATCAGCTGCCCACAGGCAGCCCCAGGGCTGTCGGGAGAGGCTGGGATTGGGGCTCCTAGCCCTTGGGAGCTCTGGCCCCAAGGCATGTTGTACACTGCGGGGAACAGAGGCTGCAGCGTGATCCAAGAGGGGGGAGTTGCATTGCTGTGCCTCAGCCTCCCAGACCTTGGATCAACCAGATCTGGCCTCGCCAAGGTTGTCCCTGGCTCCCTGATAAATGTGCTTTTTATCACCTCCTCCTGCTTTTGCTTAGATGCATCCCCTGAGCTAACCCTGATCTTTCTGAGGATACCCGTGACATTGAGCTGAAAGAGATCTGTTGGAATTCCTCCAGGCCAGAGTCAATACGGGATTTTTTCAGCAGTAGAATCACTCTGGGCTCTGTCCCTGGCACACAGGCAGGTCTCCTCTGAGGTCTTCTCCTTGCTGGGCTGGAGCCTGACACCCTCCCAGGCAAAGCCCCCCTGCCCCAGGAACAGCTTGGTGCTCACTTGTGACACCTTAAGCAGCTCCAGCCGGCGTGGCCAGGTGTAGTGTCACATCTCCAGAACCCAAACTCATTGTGGGTTAAAATAAGCATCTCAAATTTTGCGTGGAGCTTAACGATGGGTTTGCAACTGCCTGTGCTGCTACCAGGGGGGTGGAGGTGTCGCTCTCTCACTTTCTCTCCATCTTCGATCATCTTTGCTTCTCTTGCTCTCCCCACAGAACTGACCTCCCTGCGTGGGAAGGCGGCAGGATGGCTCGGAAGATGAGCATCAATGAGCTGGAGGACCAGCTCCTCTGCCCTATCTGCCTGGAGGTCTTCAAGGAGCCACTGATGCTGCAGTGCGGGCATTCGTACTGCAAGTCCTGCGTGGTGCCGCTCTCCGAAGAGCTGGGCGGGCAGTTCCTGTGCCCCGTGTGCCGCCAAACCGTGGACTGCAGCGCCTCGCCGCCCAATGTCACGCTGGCCCGTGTCATCGAGGCGCTGCAGAGCTGGGGCGAGGCAGAGCCCACCCCGGAGTCCTGCCCGGTGCACCACAACCCCCTCAGCCTCTTCTGCGAGGCCGACCAAGAGGTGATCTGCGGGCTGTGCGGCACCATCGGCGACCACCGCCAGCACAAGATCATCCCCATCTCCACCGCGTTCTGCCGCATGAAGGTGGGCAGAGCCCAGCGGGGCTCCTGGAGTGGGGGTTTGGGCACCTTCAGGGCTCGCTGGCAAAGTGTCCCCTCTCCTTCACCGTTTTGATGGCTGCTCCATGGTGGGGAGAGCCGGGGAGTGCCGGCGGGGCCTTTCAAGAGTGTTTCCAAATACCATCAAAAAGAGTCAGGAGATAAGGCTGAGGCGAGGAGAGCGGGGAGGCAGGGGAACAGGAGCCCCAGGCAGGCAGAGTAAACAGTGAGTGGCCCCTGCCCAGCATCACATGAAAGCACCAGGAATGGAAAAGCACAAGGCCACCCGTCCCCTCTGCTCCTGGCACTGGGGAGATAAGAGCAGGAGGCACCAGAAACACCATCTCTCTGACAGGCCCCCTGTAAGCACTGGAAGGTCTCGCCAGAGCCTTCTCTTCTCCTCTAGATCAAGAGAGGAAAGCTCAGCAGGGTGTGCAGCGCTGCAGAAGGAAAGCTGAGGAGAACACGGCTTCTGAGGGCCACGTGCTCCTCGGGGCACTGCCTGTGATCCAGGAGGTGGCCACAGGGCTCCCTCCTACAGAGGTGCTGCCTTTTCAGGAGGAGCTGTCTGTGCTGCTGACCGATGTCCACCAGTCCAAGAAGAACCTGGATGAACACTTCAACAAGCTCATCAACAACAGAAGCCGCATCGCAGTGAGTGCCGTGCGCTGAGAGAGCCCGTGTCCCCGAGTCCTTTGTGTCCCACACAGCCCCTGGACCGACTTCTGCTCCTGCTTCTCCTCTGCTGTGCAGAGCTGCTCTGTATTTGGAGAGCCAGCGGAGAGCAGCTTGGTGGGACAGGCTGACGCTGCTGGTGGCATCTCTGAAACCCAAGAGCGGGTGTCGGGGGATGGAGCAGGGCAGCCCTGCAGAGCCGCTTGCTGTCTCCTGGCAGAACGAGGCAGATGTCTTCAAGTGGGTGATCCGGAAGGAGTTCCAGGAGCTGCACAGGTACATCGACGAGGAGAAAGCCACCTTCCTGGAGAGAGTCGAGGGGAAGGCAGCGCAGCTCATCGCCTCCATCGAGTCCCAGGTCAAGCAGACATCAGATGCCCTGCAGAGGCTTAGGGAGATGCAGAGCTCCCTGGAGGCACTCAGCAATGAAAGCCAGCTTGAGTTCATCCGGGTAAGTGTTGGCTGGTGACAGTGACAGTCGGCCAGGCTGCCAGCCGTGCCCTGGGCAGTGGGATCCCTCACCAAGCATCCACGGACACCAGCAGAAGTGAGATACAGGTGCCCTCTATCCAGCCAAGGCTTCCCCCAGTGGGAGAGACCTGCTCTCCATGAGAGGAAACACCCATAGCTGTGCCAGGAGAGGAGAGCCCTGCCTTCTCCAGTCCAGGGAGCTGTGACCCTGCAGAGGAGCTGCTATTCTGTCAGTCTCCCACCACCGACTCTCCCTTTCTCTTGTGTCTTCCAGAAATACAGCTCCTCCCAGTTCAGGTGAGTGGTGAGACCCAGCAGCAAACGACAGCTGGTGCCTCCGCACCATGGCTGGAGGTGCCAGACCGGTGGGCAGCCTCTCGTGGACACTGCTGTTGTGACGGACAGCCACGGCCAGAGCCACGCACTCAGCCCCCGAGAGGGCAAGAGCAGCTGGTGAGACACCAGCGGCTCCATCACACGTGGCAGCCAGGTGAGAAGAGGCCACACGCTGTCCCCATCCCATGTCACGTTTGCCTGTGTCATTCCAGGTCAGAGCTCCCCAGCCTGCACCCCGCCGATGGCGTCTTCAGCCCCGTGTCCTTCAAGCCATGTTTCCATCAAGACGACATCAAGATGACTGTGTGGAAGCGCCTGCACCGCCGCGTCCTGCCAGGTATCACCCGTGCCGGGTGCCCTGGCTCCATGGCACATGGAACAGGCTGCCCAGCCAGCGTCCTGCTGCCCTGGCCTTGCTCTCACCCTCCACTTGTGTGCTCCTCATCCCAGGGAGAGCTCCCGGAGCAGCGGCCAGCCCTGTCTCATGCTGGTTGCAGCTTGCTCTGGCACTACGCTCCAGCTGCTCCAAGTTCAGCAGTGCCAGCTTGTGCCAGTCCCCACACCCTGTGTGCTTTCCTTCTAGCTCCAGAGACGCTGAAACTGGACCCGGTGACGGCGCATCCTCTCCTGGAGCTCTTCAAGGGTGACACGGTGGTGCAGTGTGGGCTCTACCAGCGCCGCGACAGTAACCCCAAGCGTTTTGACTCCAGCAACTGCATCCTCACCTGCAAGGGCTTCTCCTGCGGCCAGCACTACTGGGAGGTGATCGTGGGCACCAGGAACCACTGGCGCGTGGGCATCATCAAGGGCACGGTGAGCCGCAAAGGGAAGCTCAGCAAATCTCCTGAGAATGGCGTGTGGCTCATCGGCCTGAAGGAAGGGAAGGTCTACGAAGCCTTCAGCACCCCGCGGGCCACCCTGCCGCTGACCGCCCGGCCCCAGCGCGTCGGCATCTACCTGCACTATGAGAAGGGCGAGCTGACCTTCTACAACGCCGACAACCCTGACGAGCTCAGCCCCATCTACACCTTCCAGGCAGAGTTCCAGGGCCAGCTCTACCCCATCGTGGACTTGTGCTGGCCAGAGCGAGGGCCCTACTCGCCCCCCATCATCCTGCCCGCGCCCGCCGTGAGCCGGCACCCACGTGCGCTCTACAACCAGCTTGCTCCAGAGGAACCTGCGAAGCCATAAGCCTGGCCTTGCCCTCTGACTCCCATCCAACAGGCTGACCCAAAAGCCTAAAGCACGGCTGGCCTGCGCAGATCTCCCTACGGGAAGGAGCGTCTGCTTGAAAAGTGTGAGCCATGAGCGTCCAGGGTCTTTGTTGGCACGACTTTCTCTTGAATAAATAGAGTTTGCGTTAGGAGAGCGGGTTGCTGGCTAACACCAGTACTGTCTGCGAGGAACTGCCCACAGCCAGAGCTGAATGGGCACCTGGGAGGGTAAAATGGGAGCTGAAAAAGCAGCTGCAGAAAGCTGTTCACCCCAGCCTGCCCGGGGCAGTGCCTCTTGCAGCTCTCAGAGATGTGAGGAGCTGGTGTGGGGAGCCACAGGCACAGCCTGCCTGGGTGGGACACTGCTTGGGCAGGGTGAGTGGAGCAAGGGTGGGCACCCCACAGCCTGAGTGGCTGCCCCGCACACATCCCTCAGCGGCTCCTGGCGAGCTGTGGCTCCTGCGAACCACAAAGAGTCACCTGGGACCTGTTCCTGGGGCTTGTCACAACCAGCCCATGGTGACCAAGAGGCTAGGACACAAAATACACTGCTGCAAGGGTATTTATTCCTGCGCATGAGGCATCCCCGACAAACTGGGGCATCCAAATGTGCCTTTACATGAGGTTCTTACATTTTCAGTCACAGAATCACAGACTGGTTTGAGTTGGGAAGGACCTTTCAAGCTCATCCAGTCCAACTCCCTGCACTGAGCAGGGCCATCTGCAACTAGAGCAGGTTGCAGAGTCCCCAACAACCCCCCCTGCAATGGGGACAGGGATGGGGCAGTGACCACCTCTCGGGATACTGTGATACTGGAATACTGGCATGTGGTGGTACTGGAATACTGGGACACTGGGATACTGGGATATTGGAATACTGGGATTGTGGGATGCTGGGCTACTGGGATATTGGGATATTGGAACACTGGGATACTGGGCTACTCGGATGCCACGATCCTGGGATATTGGAACACTGGGCTACTGGGCTACTGGGATGCCGTGATACTGGGATACTGGAACACTGGGATGCCGTGATACTGTGATACTGGAACACTGGGCGACTGANGGAATACTGGCATGTGGTGGTACTGGAATACTGGGACACTGGGATACTGGGATATTGGAATACTGGGATTGTGGGATGCTGGGCTACTGGGATATTGGGATATTGGAACACTGGGATACTGGGCTACTCGGATGCCACGATCCTGGGATATTGGAACACTGGGCTACTGGGCTACTGGGATGCCGTCATACTGGAACACTGGGATACTGGGCTACTGGAACACTGGACTACTGGGATGCCGCGATACTGGGATATTGGAACACTGGGATACAGGGATATTGGAACACCTCGATACTGGGATATTGGAACACTGGGCTGCCGCGATACTGGGCTACTGGAATATTGGAACACTGGGATACTGGGATGCCGCCATACTGGGCTACTCCTCCGCCCCTCAGGCCGCGACCCCTCCGCCGCCGCCGCTCGCCCCCTGCCGGCCGGGAGGCTCCATGGCGGCGGCGCCCCACGTGGGGCGGGCGGCCCAAGATGGCGCTGTACGGAGCGGCCGCGGCCGTGCTGGAGGGGCTGGAGAGCGGGCAGGGCGGCATCAAGAGCCTCGTCTACAACAGCGGCTTCCCGGTGAGGGCCGGGGGGGCTCGGCTCGAGGGGGGTTAGACCTGGTGTGTGTGTGTTAGACCCGAATGGGGGGTTAGACCCGAGGGGGGTTCGGCCTGAAGGGGTTAGACCCGAGGAGGGGCTTAGACCAGAGGGGGGGATCAGACTCGAATGAGGGCGTTAGACCCGGCTGGGAGTTCGGCTTGAAGGCGTTAGAACTGAGTGGGGAGGGGATTAGACCTGAGTGGGGGATTAGACCCGAATGAAGGGGTTAGACCCGACTGGGGGTTCGGCTTGAAGGCGTTAGACCCGAGTGGGGGGGATTAGACCCAAGGAGGGGATTAGACGTGACTGGGGGATTAGACCCGAATGAAGGGGTTAGACCCGAGGGGGGGATTAGCCCCGAGGTGGGCTTCAGCCTGAGGGCGTTAGACCCGAGTCAGCAGCCCCCCGTCTCTGTCCCCCAGCATGTCCGGCAGCTCTACGCGCTGGTGGCCGAGACCCTGCGCTACTCGGCCGTGCTGGACAAGCTGGTGTCTGACGCGGAGCTGCTGCGCAATGAGAAGAAGCTGCCCCCGCAGCTCGCCAAGGTAAAGAGGGGTTCGGGGGAGGCTCCTCTGCGACAGGGCCCCCGGGGCAGCAGGACGGGATTGAGGGATTGAGCTCCGTCCCCGCGGCAGGTGCTGGTGTACGACCTGCTCTTCGGCAAGGGGCTCAAGTGCGGCGGGCGCTGGAAGGCGCTGGCCCGGCGGCACCGCGCCCGGCTGCAGGCAGAGCTGGCCCGCATGAAGGTGCAGCGCGGGGTGAGCCGCAACGAGGACCTGCTGGCCCCGGCAGACAGTCCTGCAGGTGAGGGGGCTCCGGGCTGGGGGGTCACCCTGTGCTGGGGGCGGCCGGAGGAGGTCGTGTGTGACCCAGCCGGCTTCCCCAGCCTCCCAGGTACCGCGCTACGTGCGAGTCAACACCCTCAAGACTTGTGTGGATGATGTGATCGACTTCTTCAAGCGCCAGGGCTACTCCTACCTGGGCAAGGCAGCCAGGTAAGCGGCTCTTTATTGCCTTCCCACCTTACATGGGATGTTGGCAAGCAGCAAGGGCTTGAGATGAGGTCCTGTGGGTGGAAGCGTTGTTGGTCTTGGTGTTCACAGTGTCCAGGTTGGGGTTTCCATCACTCCCCGCTCTTGCTTTTTGCCTCTCCGGGTGCTGCCTACCCGGCAGGTGGGGTGAAGGGGATTCTCTGCCTGAGCTCCGAAGAGCTCTGCTGTGGGCACGGTGAAGCAGGACTGTGTGTTCATCCTCCTTGTGCAGCGTGGAGGACCTGAAGACCCTCTCCGGGAAGAAATTCTTGTTGGATCTCCATCTCCCTGAGCTGCTGGTTTTCCCACCGCAGACGGACTTCCACGACAACCTGCTCTACACTTCAGGACACATAATTCTGCAGGATAAGGTGGGGGAGCTGGGGAGCAGGAAAACAACTGGCACAGGTGGAGAATCAGCCCCTTCCTACAGTGCTGAGGGCTGAGCTTGGGCCAGCTTTGCTGCAGCCCTTGAAGGCTAAGTGGAAATTGAGAGTGCAGCTGGAGCGTTCCCTGTGGCTTTGCCTCCACAGCGTGCAGGGATGGGATGAATCGCTCTGGACTGAGCTGTAAAAACACCCTGTAGGAGCTGGGCACCAGCAGCTGGAGGAGTGTGGGGCTATGGGCTGGGCAGAGACTTCCAGCGGGTGGTGGTGGGCTTGGCCCAGTGGTGTTGTGGCTGCTGGTGACCCTGCAGCATCAGCCGGGGCCCAAGGAGGGGCTGGGGGGATCTTGCTGCCCACATCTCACAGGGGTTTGTGCTGTTGCAGGCCAGCTGCCTCCCTGCCTTCCTCCTGGCCCCTGCTGCCGGTGCCCACATCGTGGATGCCTGCGCTGCCCCTGGGAACAAGACCAGCCACCTGGCTGCCATCCTGAGGAACAAGGGGTGAGCGTGGGTTTGTGCGCTGGGGGGTGCAGGTGGCCCTGGTCCCCCCGAGCCCCCAGAGAGCACAAGGAGAAGGTGACAGGAACAATCACAGAATCGTTTGGGTTGGAAGGCCTGTAAGATCATTGAGTCCAAGCATTCCCCCAGCACTGCCAGGGCACCACTGCCCCGTGTCCCTCAGCACCACATCTCCACGGCTTGGAAACCCCTCCAGGGATCATGGGGACTCCACCCCTGCCCTGGGCAGCCTGGGCCAGGCCTGGGGAACCCTTTAGGGGAAGAACTTTTTCCTTATATCCAACCTAAACCTCCCCAGGCGCAACTTGAGGCCAGTTCCTCTTGTCCTGTCTTTTCTGCCCGCTCCTGCCTGGGTGGGCTCGTGGCTCTGATGGTGCTGGGCCATTGGAAGGGCCTGAGGGGACGTCAAGTCATGGAGGGGTTCAGTGCCCAGCCCCTGACACTGGCCCTGCTCTGTTCTCCTGCCGGGGGGAGCAGGCTGGTGTTAGGGCAGCCTGCTGCCATCAGCACGGTTCCTGGGGCCGGGTGGGGTGTTCATGCCCCTCTTTGTGTGCCGTGCTCTGCTTTCAGCCAGATCTTTGCCTTCGACATGGACACCAAGCGCCTGGCCACGATGAACACCATGCTGATGCGGGCGGGGGTCACTGGCTTCCAGCTGGCCCAGCAGGACTTCCTGACCGTGGATCCCGGCGACCCCAAATACAGCAAGGTGACCTACATCCTCCTCGACCCATCCTGCAGCGGCTCAGGTAACGCGCGGGGCTCCTGGAGCTGGGCTCGGGGTGCTGGGACTCCCCCCGGGTGACGGCTGCTCTCCCCGCAGGGATGGTGACCCGGGTGCCGCGGGAGGAGGCTGCCCCGAGCGCCGAGCGGCTGCAGGCACTGGCCACCTTCCAGCGCAAGGTCCTGAGCCATGCCCTGAGCTTCCCGGCTCTCCGGCGCCTGGTCTACTCCACCTGCTCGCTGCACCGCGAGGAGAATGAGGACGTGGTGCAGGCCGTGCTGCAGGAGCGCGGCTCGGCTTTCGGGTACGCCGGGAATGGGGGACGCTGCTCAGGGTGCTGAGGGCTCGGCCCTGACTCTTGTCCCACGCCGCAGGCTGGTGGACGCCTTCCCTTCGTGGCCGTGCCGAGGACTCGCCGCCTTCCCCGGGGCAGAGCGCTGCCTCCGCGCCTCTCCTGCCGACACGGCCACCCAGGGCTTCTTCGTGGCCGTCCTGGAGCGATGTGGGGAAGGGGCTGCTGCCCCCAGGTGAGAGGAGGGTCTGGGAGGGAGGGCGCTGCCATCCTGGCGTGAGGAGGAATTAGAGCCGTGGTTCTGGGGCAAGCAAGGCCTGGGGCACACGGCTCAGGCTGTTTGCTCTTATCCACAGCTCCCTGCCTGCAGCAGCCGAGGAGAACCCACAGCACGGAGCGGGAGCAGAGGCAGGAGCAGCTCCCAAGAAGAGGAAGAGGAAAAAGCAGCGAGTGAAGTAGCGAAGTAAGATTTTTAAGACTGCAAGTACCCAACTGGGGCTGGTGAGGAACCCTCCTGTGCTCCCTGAGTGCCAGCGGGGCCTTGGGACTCCAGTAAAGCTTTGTGCCGGCTGCAGCCGGGGCNCTGGGGCTGGTGAGGAACCCTCCTTGTGCTCCCTGAGTGCCGGCTGCGGCTGGGGTGGGATTCTGAACTCTGCGCCTCTGGCACCGAGTGCCGACCCCCGGAGACACCCTATTGCCAGGGTGGGGGAACTGCTCCCCCAGGCTGGTCCTTGCCACCGGGCCCCAGCAGAAGGTTTGCTCCCAAAGCAGGGGCAGCCTTGGAAGTCTGCGAACAGCAGCAGTGCTCAGCACAACCCCTGGTGCTGCTGCTCCCTGCAGGGCTAGGGTGCTTCCAAGGGGTTAAGGGTGTTCTTTTACCATGTTCCTGCCCCCAGATCCTCACCCCAGCCTGCTGGGAGGTCACCAAGGTTGTGGAATCTCCTTATCTGGAGAGATTCCAAACCCACCTGGACACCATGCTGGACCTCCTGCTCTGGGTGACGCTGCTGGAGCAGAGGAGTGGAATGAGATGATCTCCAGAGGCCCCTTCCAACCCCCACCACACTGGGATTCTGTCTGACAGGGACCCTGCTGAAGCTGCTGCCTAATTCTAGCCTTGCTCGTCACCCCCTGAGGGGGCCCCGACTCACCTCTAAAGGTGGGCTTGTTGCTGGGCGTGCTGGTGAAGGCAAAGGTCGTGCTCTGGTTCTGAGCATCGCAAGCCAGTCCCACCTGCAGACCTCAGCTACCTCCTGTCCTTCAAGCTGGAGTGAGCCAGAGAAGCGTCACCAGCAACGCCTGGCCCTGCCCAGGCCCAGGAATCAAACACGGCCGAGGCAAACGTGAACACGAGTCTTTTTATTTTAAACCAGGAACATACGAAGCAAGGAAAAAAAAATAAAAATAAAATTGCACATTCACACTAAAATCCTCGTCAGCCACACCAGGAATGATCCAAGTCTTCAGTTTGAGTTAAAACCCAGCCTCCCCCCTTGGCCGCGCACGGCAGCCCCGGGCACGAGGGGCTCTCCCGGCAGGGTCTGTGCGGCGGGGACGGGACGTGGCCTGGCCCCTGGCAGAGCCAAGCACTTGGCACCTAAACAAGACAGCTGCTGGGGAGGGGACACAACAGCTCCAACTGGCAGAGCTGCCCAGGGTGCCTTCTGCGGGTCCCCATCTCCCTCTGCCACACGGGTCTCTGGAGCTGACCTGAGTAAACCCCAGAGCTGGAACAATCATCCTGCCATGAGGGTTGAGGAGCAGCGGCTGCTCTCCTGGCTCAGCACCCTGCTTGGGGTAGGGGGAGGAATTGCCCAGGGCAGGGGAGGAATCGCCCAGGGCAGTCCTCACAGGCACTAACCCCTTCTCAGCCGCTTTCTCCAATCCCAAGGACACATTTAGCCTGGGCTGGCTCCCTGGGCATGGCTCTGCCCTGTGCCCCCTCGGCCCTGCTGGCAGGGGAAGGCCAAAAAAGCCCCAGCCAGCACCTGAATATTCTCTGTCCCTGCTCGCCGAGGGGCCGCGTCCCCTCCGTGCCTGGTCACCTGCCCTCTGTGCTACTGGGAGAGACGCCTCGTACCCGGCCCACGAGAAAGCCGCTCGTGGCTGTAACACGCGCGAGCTCCTGCTCCTCATCCTCGGAGAAAGGATTAAAAAAAAAAAATAAAAAATTATTAAAAATCAAGGTTTAGTCACATCCACATACATCACATTTTGAAAACGAAGGCGATGCTGGCGCGAGCCGGAGGAGCGCGCAGCGGCGGAGCCCGCGGGATGTAGCCGCCTTTCCCCGGTACGGCCGGATCCCGCGGGCAGAGCCGGGGCACCGGCGGCTCCTCCCGGCGCAGCTCAACACCACCGGCAGCGCTGCGGGGGGTCGGGCAACCCTCACTGAACCAAGCTTGAAGGAATTCAAAAGGCAATTTAGCTTAAATATAAAAATAAATTTTTTTATTATCTTGTTAAAAAACCTTTAAATATTTGTTTGTGAATTTTTTTTTTTTCCTTTTTTTTTTTTTTTTTTTTTTTGTCTTTTTACTTTTTTGTTTAAATTTCGACTTCGGCAGACACACACACTCACACGGCTCGGGGAGTAAAATGCCCGGCAGCAAAGCCCTCCTGGGAATATCGGGGAGCCCATGGGCAGGATTGCCTGTCCCAGGTGGGGAGCAGCTCTTGGGTGACCCTCCCAGCTCCGGCAGCCTCATCCCCTCGGCCCTCCCCGCCCGGCTCCTGGCAGGATGGGAACGGGGAGGCAGCACCGCAGCTCCTTGGAGCTGGTAAAACCCAGAAGGGATGGGGATGGGCTATAAATGACAAACAATTTAGATTTGGGGGGAGTAGGGAGGAACCCATCCGCTCTGGGTTCTGTCCGATAGCGGCTCCAGAGCCTCCCCGAGGTGGGGAAGGGAGGAGAGTGACTGCCAGGGCCGGAGCCACCCTGCCCGGGGGTCCGGGCGCTGCGCCCCCACCCCAGCTGCCGGCCGATGACAAAGGGCCACCTCCCCCAGCGCGAGCAGCCACGAGCAGCCACGCAGTGATGCTCCTGTCAACACCCAATTAGCCGGGACGCGTCCCCCGCGACGGGACCGACGCCCCCTCTAAAAAAAGAAACTCCAAACAGCAAATCCGGCATAACCAACATGCCGCCACGCACACGGTTCAGATCTTCCTCCAAGCTCGGTTCAATGAGCGCATGGAAACGGGAGCACGAATAAAGCAAGACAGAGGTGAGGAGGGGGTTACACGAGCGGGGCAGGGGGAGCCCGCAGCCTGGCGGGGAGCAGCGAGGGCTTGGGGGGCGCCTTGGTGGCGGGGAGAGGGGTGGAGGAACCCCCATCCCCCCCTGTGTCTTCAGCCGAGGTCCCTGGCTATGGCATATCCTCGGCTGGAGGTCTGATGGAAGTCACAGCGAGGGGATGCTCACCCTGCCGGGTCACCCGTGGCACCGGGACGCCCACGCCAGGCTGGCGCTAACCCCGGCTCGTGTTTTGCAGGGACAGCAGCGAAGCGGAGCCCTCCGGAGGGAGCATGTTCACCAGGCCACGGGATGAACCAACGGGGGAAAGGTTTCGGGACCTGGTGAAGACGGCATCCCTCGGCAGCCTGGAACCACAGCTGGCGGCAAGTCGCCAGCCGGGCTCCGAGCGGGGCCGCGCGGCTCTGCCGGCTGCTGTGCCGCGGGCAGGGGGCTGACTGGTGGGGGCTGAGGAGGAGGAAGGCGCGGGGACAGCTAGAAGAAGCAAACAGGGGAGGGGGGGTAAATTTACACGTTATGTAACATGGCAAAATAAAAACGAGGGAGGAAACGCGGCAGATATGTACAGAGGTTCATCCAGCCTTGGCTGAGGAACCGTTCAAGTAAGCAGAGTTTGGTTTATCCCATCCCACCCCGGTTGCTGTCACCCAGCACGGTGTCTGGCTGGCATCAGAGACGGGGCCTTGGCCCCATCAGCGCTGGTCCCAGTGCAGGGACCGCTCCGGAGTGGAGCGGAGCTCCCCACGCGCGGGCGGGGGCTCCTGGCGCAGCCCGGCAGCAGGGGCCTGGCGGCACCGCACGTTACTTTTTGCGGGTGTGTTGTCTCCGTGCCTGCAGCCGCTGGCGAGTGCCCATCTTAGAGCCCGACCCGATAGAGAAGGTCAGAGTGGATGAACCTGGAAGCAGAAAGGTTGCTCAGGTCCGCGCAGCTTTGCTCCCAGCTGGCACTGAGGGCAGCGTGACCCCGTCCCCAGGGGAGTGGAAGGTTTCGCATCCCCCACAGCCCGGCAGGAACCACCCGAGCTGGCTCCCAAGAGCACAGCTTGATCCTCCCGCCATCCCCAGCCCAAGGGGACACCACAAGCCATCAGCTCCCCGAGGCTGAAGCACCAACTCCTTCCTTACCAAAGGACGCGCCGACTGCTCCGAAGCCCGAGGCCGGGGTGCTGGGTGTCCCGAAGGAAAGGCTGCTCCCGCTGCTCCCCGCTGCACCGGGGACGGGCGTGCTCTGCCCGAAGGTGGGCGCAGGAGTCGCTGGAAGGCAACAGCCACTATGAGCTGGGGTTGGCAAAGGAGGCAGAGCCCGGCCCTGGCCTTCAGGAGCCAGAGGCACTCGCAGGAAACACAGGTTTCCCTGCAGAGGCTGAAGCACCAGTCCCCAGGACCAGCCTCTTCACCCGAGAAGCCCTTTTAATGCCAGAAGTTGCGCTCTCAGGGTAATCCCTGGGCTCTCCTGGCAGCAGGGCAGCACAGGAGGATTTGCAGGCCAGGGAGGAACAAAAGCCTCTTTCTAGATCAAGCAGTTGCTCAGCATGCTGGTTTCAGCCCTGTCAGAGGTGAGAGGGCCTAGCAGGGATGCAAAGCGGGAAGGAAAACCTCAGAGAGCGAGAAAGAAGAGACTGCAACTGCTGTCTGGCAGCGCTTCTACTCGCCAAGAAAGTCCAGATTAAGCACTGGCAAGACCTTGACTTCTGCAGGGCACCAGGCTGGGCTCAGCTCTGGAGCTGGGGCATTCAGAGGAGCTGAGGAGCAGAATTCAGGGATTCCCTCGATCACCGAGGGCTGTGGACCTCATAGCGAGTGCCAGAAGCACCTTCTCTTCACAGGGCAGGATGAGCACCAGCCCCTCTAGGGCTGCTGAGCCCAGGGAACTTGGAGAGGTTCTGGAATCTCCTTCTCTGGAGGAACCCCAAACCCACCTGGACATGATCCTGGTTTCCCTGCTCTGGGCAGCCCCGCTGGAGCAGGGGGTGAGACGAGATGATCTCCAGAGATCCCTTCCAACCCCCACCACACCGGGATTCTGTCTGACAGAGAAACTGCTGCCCAATTCCAGTCCTTCCCCTCACCCCTGAGAGGGCCTCAACTCACCTCCGAAGGCCGGCTTGTTGCTGGGCGTGCTGGGCACGGTGAAGGCGAAGGGCGTGCTCTGGTTCTGCGCACCCAATGTACTCTGCGCCAGAGAAGAGCCGAACGGTGTTGCTGCCGGGGCTGCCCCGCTCTGCCCGGCCCCGAAGTTGAAGGGCACGGCGGGAGAGGTGCTGCTGAGGGCGGGCGTGGCGATCCCGAAGGCGCTGGCAGCGGGACCCGGCTGGGCGGCAGCCCCGAAGGCGAACGGAGCCGGGGTGGTGCCGAAGCCGGCGGTGCCGGTGCTGCTGCTCGTGGTCTGGGTGGTGGAACCGAAGCTGGCGGTGGTGGAGGTGGCCGTCCCGAACGAGAAGACCGACGTGGTGGTTCCAAACGGCGCCTGGGTGCTGCTGGTACCGAAGGAGCCCTGAGCGCTGGTTGTGCCAAAGGCTGGCTGAGCACCGCTGCCGAACGCTGCCTGAGCAGCCGATTGGGCCGGGGGCGCTCCAAAACTGAACGGGGGGCCAAAGGTGACAGGGCCAGCAGCTGGTTTGCTGGCGGGCGGCTGGCTCTCGGCAGCGCCGGCGCTGAAGGTTGGCTGGCTCGCTGCGCCGGGATACGGCGGCGGCGGCTTCGCGCTTGCGCTGAAGGTACTGCCGAAAGCTGAAACAGAGGAGCCGAACGTCAACGTGGCTTGACTGGTGGTGGCTGGGGTGGAAGTTGTCAGCGTGGTAGCCCCAAATATGCTAAAGCCCCCAGTGGTGGTAGCAGCTGTTGAATTCGAAGGCGCTTGGCCAAAGGCAGGGCCTCCTGGGACACTGGTGGTGGCCGTGACTGTGGCTGGAGATGGCTTTCCGAACTGGAACACAGGCCCCGGGGTGGCAAAGCTGGTTTCTGTGCTGGGAGCTGAAGTGGCCGGGCCCCCGAACAGGAAGGGCTGTGACACGCTGGTGGCTGCGGCAGCGGTGACGGCCAGGCTGGTGGCGGGGCCAGTGGAGGTGGGCGGGTTGAGTCCGAAGCTGAAGACGGGTTTAATGGTGGCATCGGTGGAGGAACTCTGCGTGGTGGCAGTCGTGGCGGCGGTGGTGAAGATGACGTTAGGGAGACCCGTGAATCCTGCCAGGGTGGTGGTGGAAGCTGCTGACAGGTCTGTGGCCGAGGCTGGCTGCGGCGTCGGTTTGAAGGCAAAAGGAGAGATCTTTGCTGGAGATGAAGCTGTGGTGACGCTGCCGAAGATCGGCTTGAACATGGTGGTGGTGGAGGGCGTCGAGGACGGGCCTGAGCTCACAGGCACGGTGACCGCGGCAGAGCTGACGGTCGGGCAGGGAGCTGCGCCCTCGCTTTTCGGCAAAGCACCAAAGATGGGTTTGAAGACAGGGGTCGTGGTGGGCCCAGCAGTGGCCACGGTCGTTGCCGGCTGGCTGGAGGGAGGGGCGCTGGGCATCCCGAAGAGGATGCTCGGCTTTGGGAAGGAGGGTGGATTGCTGGGGGTCTGGCCCAGCTCCGTGAATGCAGGAGGTGCCAGGCTGCTGGGGACTGGTGCCCCCAGGGCAGGGGGTGCAGCAGGGGCAGGTGTGCTCAGCACGGGCACGGGCTTGGTGTCTGCGCAGGTGGCCGGCACAGAACTCGACTCCAGCGATACAGCAGGAACGGGTGTCTGCGCAGCTGACGAAGGCGGCTGGGATGCTACTGCAGCTCCAGCAGAGTCTGGAAAGGAGGACAGAGCTGATTTAAGAACAGCGGGTCACCTCCAGCCAGCCAGCCCTTCTGCACCAGCACCCAACCCACTGCTGCAAAGGCTCCCAGATCAGCACCCGCTGGTACAGACCAACCCAGCCCTTCATTGTAGCTCCCAACAAGGCCACAGGCTCGATGTCCCCAAGCTTGATGCCCCAAGACCCACTTGCCAGCTCTGCTGCCAGCAGAGCATTTGAGCAGGGAGTTTTGCCAACGCGGAGCTCCCACCGCGCCTGCCTTGCTCTGCCAAAGCCCTGTTCTGCCGGGTCTCCTCCTCCTCCTCTTCCTCTTCCTCACCTGCTGGTGCAGGCACAGCCGGGCTGCTCTGCACCTTCTTCAGGCTTTCCAGGAACGAGCTGGTGCTGGACGGGGCAGGAGCTGTCGATGCAGGCCCAGGCGCAGGCCCCGGGGAGGTCACGGTGAACGCCAGCGGCCCGGACACGGGTGTAGTCTCCACAGTGGTGCTGGGGATCGCATCTACTGGGAAGGAGCAAGAAATCAGGGCCCATAACTCACTGCAGGGGATTACCCCTTGGCAGAGCTTCCCCCACGGGTAGGACACTGTGTGAACATCCCCCAACTCCAGTCCTGGGTTATCTCACCCATCACCCCGAGTCTGAAGGCACCAAGAGCATCCCCAGACCTGAAGACCAGGCAGGACTGGCCCAGGAGCTTGCCCAGCCTACCCTACGTGGACTACCCCTGGCCTGCTGTGTCCCGCCATCCCCCCTCCGAGGTCCCAGCCTGCCCTTACCAGTCTTATCCTCCAAGACTTTGTTGAACCACTGAAACGCTGCCTTCTTCTCGGCGTCCAGGTCCTCTGCCGTGATGGAGTAGCCCAGCTGAGGCGGCGGGGGCTGCCAAGAGAGAGCAGCAGCTTAAGCTCCTTCTTAGGGAAGCCGGCAGAGACCTCTCTGAACGTGTTGGTGAAGGTTGGCCGTCGCAAAGCCCCGTGAAGCAGGTGGTTCTGCCACAGCACGCTACCGCGGAGCTCCGATCCCCATTGCTTTTGGCCCCCGGCTTGGCGCTGAGGGCACGGCAGGCCTTCCCCAGGCCATTACCTGGTCCGGCAGCAGGCAGCACAATCACGCACAGCCCACCAGACACTGGGGCTGGGGATAGCGTCACTTCCCACTCGGCCAAGGACGGGGCCTCCTTCCTGAGGGCAGGCAGGTCAGTCTCCCCCCAGCCCTGCAGAAATTGCAGTGAGCACATTCTATCGCCAGAGGAGGGCAAAAGGGGCTGCGAGACAGCGACGTACCAGCGCCAGCTGGTCCCCCCGGCAAGACGACAGCAACTGGATCTTCCTCTTGCGCTTCCCGCTGCTCCCCGACGGCGGGCTCAGGGAATTCTTCTTCTTCCGCTCCGGTGTCTCCACCGCTAGAGAAGGAGACAAGTCAGGACCAGCTCCGGGCAGAGAAGGTGTTTGGCTTGTGCCAATGGGGTTGTCCCTTCTGCCTCCTCTCCAGATGACCCATCTCAGAGGGCAGAGCCAGGGGCATGGCTTTAAGCCGAGGACAAGGCTGCGATGCCCTGGAAAAGCAGCTGATCACGTCACATTCCAGGGCACAAAATCTGTTACAAGGGTCTGCTGGGGCTCTTCAGGGCAGCGGCCCCTTCCCACCTTCATGGATGGTCCCTGCTCATTGCCCACCCGAGCCACAGAGCAGGCAAACTGTGTGAGCCATGTCTAGTGCCATGCCCCAGGGCCCTGTCTACGATGGGCACAAAGGATTTCCTCTCCATTTTAGCTGAGGAAATGCCAGAATTCCTGCCTGTGCCACAGGAGATCATGTCCTGAGGCTGATATCTTGACCTGTGCTGTTTTTTGGGGGGCTGGTGTTCTCCCCTTGCAATCCAGCTCCCAGGCACCCATGAGCACACCGACACTGTCACCTCCTGCTCATCACCTGCAAATCCCTTCAGGGCAGTCACAGAGGCCACCAGAAGCGCCACTGCCTTGGGACCAACACGTTCCCAGTCTCCAGGGGACATCTCAAGCCCGTCCCACCTGCAGACCTCAGCTACCTCCTGTCCTGCTGCTCACTTGCACCGCTGGCCCCTCCAAGCCGGGCACAGAGCTGGGGCCCACCTACGCTCACCTTTCTCTGTCTGCAGCTCCTTGTCCGATTTCACTGGGGTAGAAGCATTGGAGCGATGCGACTCCTCTTCCCTGCGCAAATAGGAGAGAGATGGTTACGGCCAACCCCGGGCTCAGCCCCATCCCCAGGGCGCAGGATGAGACCAAAAGCAGCCAGGACTCCCATCAGTGTGCTTCTTCGACTCTGCCAAAAAACAGACTGCAGGACAACAGCCTTGTCCTCACCACATGAGCCTGTAAGTGGCTCCAGGCAGAGGAGCTGCTCCTTCCTCTCCCTCCCCAGGACCCAGCTGGGTAGGACCATCGAGCCTGTGCACCCTCTGCAGGACCAGCAGCTGGAGAACTGGATGGGAGCTGGACCCACCCTGTCACCAGGGTAGGCGGTTGTGTCAGTTTTAGTTCCAGTAAGAGCTCAGGTCCTTCTCTGAGCCAGGAGAGAGAAGAAAAAGAGCCTGCGCTCTGAGGCAGGTGCTGTAACACAAGCCTGCTGTAGCTCCTGCGAATTGATTTTGAAAAGACAGCAAAAACTGGGGCCTGCCTCCTCCCAACGCTTGGGCAACCAGTGACCCACAAGGCAACGTCACCTCTGCTGCGACCTGAGCCCTTAAATCTCCAACCCAGCCTGCAAGCAGGGCGAGGACGGTGCAGCTCAGCGCTGCGGCCAGGACTGCAGTGTAACAAGGTGACAGGGATGCCAGTCAACACCACAAAAAGGTTTCCAAAGGGGCTTCCACACTGGTGGGCGAGCCAGCTGCCATGTCTCAAAGTCAGGGGCCTGGACTTTGGTCCCAGTTCTGGTGGAGAGCAGGACTCTGGCACTGGGATGGCTGGGAAGGCGACTGCTCTCCTCCCAGCTGGCATCGACGAGTGGGCACTCACTGGGTGAGCAGAGTTACCTGGGTTTCTTCACAGGCCTCTCAGGTGTCTGGGAGCGGGAGGACGCTGGGCTGGACAGCGGGGACACACTCACACCGCTTCGCTTCCACCGCTGCAATGCAGAGGGAGACCAGCAGTAACTCAGAACAGGGGCGGGCACGGAGCACAGCCTCCCATCGCCCTGGCTGCCTGCAGATTAAACCCCATCTCCCAGGGCCATGGCTAACGAGCCCAGAGCCTCTCCTGCTTCAACACCGCTTAACTTCATAGAATCACAGGCTGGTTTGGGTTGGGAAGGACCTTTCAAGCTCATCTAGTCCAAACCTCAGCACTGAGCAGGGCCATCTGCAACTAGAGCAGGTTGCTCAGAGCCCCCAACAACCTCCCCTCCAATGGGGACAGGGATGGGGCAGCGACCACCTCTCAGGGCAACCTGGGCCTGGCTCTCACCACCCTCAGTGTCCAAAATTCCTTCCTTCTCTCTCATCTAAATCTCCTTCTTTTAGTTCCAAACCATCCCCCCTTGTCCCTGCTAAAGAAGACTGTCCATGTCAATGTCTGTGGAGTGCAGCCTGGCCAGCCCAAGCTGGACCCACTCTGGCAGCAAGCAGCCTCCAGGCTCGTTACAGCCTGGCTGGGAGGACAGGAAGGAGCGGACGGGAAGGAGGATGCTGCTGGTTCTTGCCTTTGTGCAGCGCAGGCAGAGGCTCCCTGCTGTCTCAGACACCTGCTCTGTCAGGAACAAGCCACCTCCTCACCAGGAGCTCAGAGCAGACAGAACCCACCTCAAGGATTTCAGACTTGCCCCAGCCAGAGGACACCTCTCCCTACCAATATATCCTGCAGGAAACTTTTCCCCACACCAACGGCCGTGTTCTATTAGCCACTGCTCCATCCCACCCTCACCAGGAGGTGAGCAGTGCTTTATTACAGCTCAGCAGCTCCTGAGGGCACCCAGGTCAGAGTGAGGAGCGCACAGCTCCGATACTTGCTGACTCCAGCTGTGCAAGTATTTTTTTTCCTTTCACCTGGATCTATCCACCTTAGCAGACTGACCAAGGCTGAAGCCGCCTTCTTGCTCTGGTTTAAAACCCAGCTGGGTGTCTCCTACCTGCGCGAGGCCCTGGCTGGAGCTGTAGGAGCTGGCGATGGCGTTGCGGGCGGAGCTGGGGATCCCGCCGGTGTACGTGCTGTTGAGGGAGCTCGTGGAAGAGGTGCACGACCTCTTGTTGGAACAGTCATCGGGGTAGTGCGAGACGAGGCTCCTCTTCAGAGAGCCGGGCCTAGAGGAGGTTCAAGAAGATTTGATGAGCTCCCCACCACTCTGCCCACAGGTCCTTTAAACGCAGGGCAGGGGGAGGAAAGCGCTTGGGAATAAGCCTCAGCAGCGCCACAGCTGCCTGCGCTAAAGGTGACAGGCCGAAGGCACGGCCACAGCCTCTCTCGCTCTCCCCCAAAGCTGGGCTCCACGAGTCAAAGCCAGCAGGAATTCGAAGCCCTCCCCGCCTCTTCCCAGCTCACAGCAGTTGTTTCTGGGCACTTACTTGGGTATGAGGGAGGTGGGAGCACCATTGGCTACCAGGGGCTCGAACGCCGAATGCCCACTTCCACTGCTGTCGTGGCGCCTGTGGGAGAGAGGGTGGAAGCCCGTGGTGGTGTGGAGGCAGCAGAGACAGGGGCTGCCCTCCTGGGAAAGCACAAACCTTTCTCCCGTCACCCAACACACAAGACAGAATTTTTCCCCCACCCACATCCTGCTGCAGATTTTCCCTCCCTGGTCCTGTCCTCACAGATTCTCACCCCCAGCTGCCTCCTCCCAAGCACCAGCAGCTCCACCAGCTGCCTGCTGGGCAGAGGAGTTTTGACGGTACAGAATCTTTGCTCAAACCCATTACGCTGAGCCAGAATATTTCAGACAGACTCAGCAGCTCATTTCCAGTACAAACCTGAGCTCGGAAACTTGTATCTCTGAGCTTTTCCTAACCAGTGCCCTGGACTGTTTGAATCAGAAACCAAACCCCCCTTGCCATGACGATTCAGAGAAGATCTGAAGTCTGAAAGCAAACCCTGCTGCGAAGGAGAGCTGGAGGTGTATGATCAAGCCTTGCCTCTGGGCTCAGGCACTTCCTTCCAGCTCCAAGCATGCTGACGCTGCCGCACAGGCCACCCTGCGCTCTCCAGCCAACGCAGGCGCCTGTCTGCCCTCAAAGGTCGCAGGACTCTCTGCCCACAAGCATTCTTGGTTCTTGCCAGACACTGCTGCCTTCAAAACCAGCTTTCGTGGCAGAGCTGCGTATTGGCATGGTAAAAAAGTAGGCAAAAAGAAAATCAAACAAAAAGCCGATCCTTTCTGCGTGCCCATCCTGCTGGTGTCCTGCTCGGCTCTCGTGAGGCTCAGACTCATCAAGTTGAGTTACGAGTCCAAAGGCAGAGGGAATTCAG
>WEIS01018621.1:32315-45260 GCA_013389965.1 Todus mexicanus | reverse complement strand
CCCCCCTTCTCCCTCCGGTGCCGCTGCCCCGGGGCCCCGCCTGGGGCAGGGCGGCCAAAGGGGATCCCCTTGTTCCCCAGACCCACCTTGTTCCTTTGAGCCACCTTGTTCCTTTGAGCCACCTTGTTCCCCAGAACCACCTCGTTCCCTCATCCTCGTTCGGTTCGGAACAAGCTCTCAGGGTGCAGAGCACCCCCCGGGCTCAGGATCCCCCCCTCACCCCATCCCAGGCTGTCGGAGCTGAGCAGAGGGACCAGGAGCCACCAAGCTCCCCCTGCCTTCTTTGCATCCCTCGGTGCTGTCCCCTTGCTCCCCCAGGCTCTCCTCCCAGTCTTCCTGGGATTAGGGGGGGGGGGGAATTGGTTTCCAGTTCAGCTCATCCCCGTAGTTTGCCAGAGCTCTGAAATCCCAGCGCTCGTTTTCTTGCTGGGCTGAGAGACGGGCGAAAATGGCCAGAAGAGCTATTTTTAAGCGTCTGCCGCCTATTCCCGCCTTGGTTTCTGGTGTTTGTTTGGAATAAATTGCGTTGTGAAACGAGGCTCATCTCCTGCTACAGCAGGGTTTTGTCCGGGTGCCTATTTCGAGCGTGAGTTCCTGTGCTGTGATTAAATCTTTCCATTCTTTTTACTTAGATACTCCTCTAAACTATTTTTTCTTTCCTTTTTTTGGGGGGGCGTGTGTGTGTGTGTATTGCTATTGAAAGACGGATCTTTCTAACTAAAGTGCAAAGTGCGATAAATCATTTTATTCAATCTACTTTATGTTTTTGCATTGGCAATATCCATAACCTGACCGTGCTCAGCTCCGGATTTTAGTTGCGGGTTTTAGTTGAGGCTTTTTTTTCATCTGCTTCTGCTCAAACTTTTCCGACTCTTGGCTCTGTTACAAATCAGTTGAGAATAGAGAGTGAAATACAAACAGTAAAAATAGAGAGCGGCTTAAAAAGAGAGGAAAAAATCAGTCTTAAAGTGTAAACTTCGAGCTCCCAAAGGCTGGGCGTCCTCCTTTGCCTCTGCTGGGTGACTTTTCGCTGTTGGCTTCAGTCAGTTTAAGATAATTCCGGTTTAGGTTTTAATTTCAAGCCTGCTAGAAGGCAGTCGGTGGAAGGGGAGGCGTCTCGAAGGCACTTTCATGGTCGCCTGTGTCAAGAGGGGTTGAATCAATCCCCGAAGTTACTTTGCTCTGTTGAGGGGGTTGAAGATGAGCAAAGTTTCACTTCGAGATGGCTGAAATGGAGTGAGGGAAACTCACACTCGCAGGACCGAACTGTGGCTGTGGGATATCTGACATGGGGACTGGCGTGTGGTAGTTCTGACATCGCCACTCAGCGTTTCATTCTGCAGAGTTTAGTTCGTATTTTAAGAGACTTGACGCATCCACCTGGTTCTCAATATCCCAAGGGGGGTGAAGTTGCTTTGAGTTTCATGAGGTGCTTTGTCTTTGCCTTTCGGCGTGTGCAGATGTGGACACGCTCTGGCATTTCTTTTTTTGTTTGAGCCTTTCGAGTTCGCGTTCTCCAAGCTGCTCCCGTACCAGCGAGGTTTGAAATACTCCTTTTCAACGGAATCTGAGTTCTCAGGTAACTGCAGGATCTTGGCCTTGAGGGTGAAATCACTCACGAAAGCAAGCGAGGGCTTGACAACTGGAATTTCTTTGTCCCCGCTTGCTTTCTGCAACACGGGGATGATCCCAGCACGTTGGAGGATGGTGACAAGAGCATCCACCGCTGCAGAGGAGCTGGGGCCCGGCAGCTTCGCACGGGACTCCCGCAGACAGTCCCTGCTTTGCATTTCCCCGCTGTGCCATTTGCATCTCATGAATTCCTCTCATAGCAGCGTGTCCCTGGCCTGGGGCCCTGCGTGCCAGCGCTGTTTGCTGGGGAAGGGGCCGAGCGAGTGGAAATCCCAACCCTGGGTACAGACAACACCCTGAGTGCCGTGGCCGTGGCCCAGTGCAGCAGGTTCTCCCTTAGCACCACATCTCCCCTCTTAAAGGGCATTTTGTAGGTTTGATGTATAGATTTGGAGTTTGGGGGTGTGACTTTGGAGGCTTGGCGTGTGGATTTGGAGGTTTAGCATGTGGATTTGGAGGTTTGGCTTTTGAATTTGGAGGTTGGGCATATAAACGGCAACCCATCTTCCTCAAGGGACTTGGCACCGCGTGTCCTGTTGAGTCCCCAGCAGCAGGGATGGGAGGAAGGGATGGGGCTGCCCATCTCAAGCTGAATGTGATCTACGGAGTCGCTGTTAAATCATGTGTTACGAACATGAAGGTGCATTAAGAATACACTTTCTGTACAGGTTTTTTCAAGTATAAATCTGAAGTGATAATTTACGGTCATAACAGTCAAAGCCGTGTGCAGCCAGCACCGCTGATGTCGTGTGTCCTGGCTGTCCTCTCTCAGCTGAGAGAGGATTCCTTGCCACTTCAAATCACCTCTGCACTTGTTACTGTCTCCGTCACAAAACTTCTTCAGGGTGCAGCCTCCGCCGGCGGTTAATAACTGCAGCTTGCCGAGCTCCGTGGCGGCGGAGTAGACGGCGCCAGTCATTGTCTTTAAATAGTCTCGCGCTTGTAACACCTCGGAGCCCTGACAGCTGCTCCGTTTAATCGCGACACATTTTCCCTTTTAATGCAGGCCTGTAAACACGGCGCTCGGAAGGGATTCTGGCATATTTTCCACCCTCAGTTTTTAGTCCTCCGCAGCTAAAAGTCCCGCGTGGAGAGAGGGCAGTGCTTGATTTCACCGGTGGAGCTTCGCCACTCGCCTTCTCAGCCAAAGTTTCTGCTGGAGGCTGTTGAGTTATATTTAAAGCAAGTTTTCCCCTCTCTCTCTCTCTCTCTCTCTCTCCCTCTGTCCCTCCCTCCCTCCTGACAAATGCCAGCGCAGTCACTGTCTGGCCGCCCGCCAGCTGGAGCGAAACGCTGCCCGCTCCAGCGTGCCAGGGCTTGCCGTGGGTGCTGCTGAGAGGAGCACCCAGCCTCCCCCCGCGCTGCCCCATGTGGCTCATAGAATCATAGAATATTTAAGGCTGGAAAAGACCTCTTGGATCATCGAGTCCAGCCTATGACCTACCACCACCCCTCAGCTAAACCCTGCCACTAAGTGTGGCATCCAGTCTGGCCTTAAACCCCTCCAGGGACGGTGACTCCACCACCTCCCTGGGCAGCCCAGCCCAGGGTTTTATCCTCCTTTCTGTGAGGAAGAGCTTCCCAACATCCAACCTAACCCCCCCCTGGTGCAGCTTCAGGCCATGCCCTCTGGTCCTGTCACAAATCGCCTGAGAGAAGAGCCCATCCCCCTCCTGTCTACACCTTCCCTTCAGGTAGCCCGGCTTGGGTTTCTGATATTTGAAACAGCGCGCAAGGTTCCCTTCTGTAATCTGCGCTTTGAGATGGAGAGTTCTGGCGGATATTTGGGGCTGGAAAGTTCTTTATTCCTGGGCTCAAATATTTGCAAATCCCCCTTAGTGTCCGAAGAACGCGCTTGGCTTCCTCGCGTTGCGCTGGTTCTGTCTAAGCAGCGTAAGAACCACGCCATAAATACATAAAATTGACAACAAGGAGCTTATGAATTATACCATAAATACATAAATAGGTGATAAAACATTTCTTCAGCGCAAGCTTAATAAACAGAATAAAGAGGAATCCCTTCACACCGGGCACTACCTGCACAGTTGCTTTTCTTAGCGCAAATATTTGGGGATTTCACGTCAGTGAAGGTGAAAATCTTCCTCTTCTGAGGATAATCCCACTTGCTTACGCTGCTGGGAGGGATCAGACAGCGTCCATCCAGCGTTGTTAGATTTACACGGAGTATTTTAAATTGCAACAGAATCGAGAGTCCAAGCAAACAGAACTTTCTAAACTGGTTTGGGTTTGTTGATCTGGTGTTACCCAGGAGTTAAGAGCTGGAGAAACACCAAATAAAGGCATTTGAAGAGTAATTTATAGGCATTTAATAAGCTTGCTTTTTTTCCTAAAGTAGTTTTCGAGTAAAAATGACTTTTTTTTTTTTTTTCCCTGAGCTTAATAAATCCCGAGGAATTCTCAGTGTAGTACAAATGAGTGGTAGGGATGGAAGCTTGGCAAGAGATTAACAACTGAATGTAGCGGTGGCTTGCGAAGACGCAGGGGTCCCAGAATGCTGTGTTGCTGATGAGTCTCTAGAAAGCAAATGCAAGAAAAGAAAGGGATCAATCGGCTTGTTTTCTTGTCACAAATCAATACTGTGCTGAGGGAGATCCTCGGGGTCTCTAGCAAGAAGCTGAGAGAAAAAAATCCTTGCCTTGAGCACAGCGATCACCCTCACTGCTGCAGCCTTTACTTCATTGTGTATTAAAACCATCCAGCCTCCACAAGTGTTTTTATTTCTGTTTGAGGTGGTTCTTCTCTGGCTTCATGTGTGGGAATCATTGAATCGTTTTGGTTGGAAGGGGGTCGGGCTCTTCTCCCAAGGAACAAGTGACAGGACAAGAGGAAACAGCCTCAGGGTGCCCCAGGGGAGGTTTAGGTTGGAGCTGAGGTACAATTCCTTCCCCACTGTCAAGGGTTGCCCAGGCCTGGCCCAGGCTGCCCAGGGCAGGGGGGGAGTCCCCCTGATCCCTGGAGGGGTTTCCAAGCCGTGGAGATGTGGTGCTGAGGGACACGGGGCAGTGGGGCCCTGGCAGTGCTGGGGGAATGATTTGACTCGATGATCTTAAAGGTTTCTTTCAACCAGAACAATTCCATGACTACAATTTCCCATGTTTTGTTGCTGGCAGGACTGGATGCCAATGTGGTGGAGCTCTAATCAGCTCACATGAGAAGGCCTTTTTCTTTTCCCTGCTTCGTTTCCTCCAAGATCTACCCCTGAGCTGAACCAGGGCTCCATGACATGTGTGCTGGATTAGTGCTTCTGGTGCCTAGGATGGGTTTACTGGCTGGTGTGGGCCAATTCCACTGGTCTTAAGCATCCTCTACTTGATGTTTAGATGAGGCTGTGGGACCAGTGTCCAGGCCAGGGGGGTGGTAACTGAATACAAATAGTGTTCCCTGTGGCCATGGTGGCTGAGGACAGAGCTGAGTCTCCCCCTGGACAACGCAGGGCTTTGCTGAGAAGGCTGGAGGAGGCAGCCTGGCTTTACTAAGCGGGGCCTTTCTGGCGAACAGGCCCTAGTGTGCTATTTTCTCTTCCCCAGCCTCCGTTCTTGTTTGGGCAGCAGCAAGAATTTGTGCAGAGCCTCTGATAAGCAAGTTCAGAGATAAGCCCAAGCTCTTGGTGTGTTGGAGGTTGGCCGTTGTCACCTCGCTGTCCGTGCCGCTGTATCTTTCTCCTTCTTTCTCCTCCCCCGAGCTGTCTTAGATGGTACAGTCAAAAAAACCAACTTGAAATCAATCTCCAGGCTGTGAAACTTGGGGGTCGATGTGAGGAAGTGCACATGGAGTAGTTCTAATTTATCTTCAGTCCCTGCGTTTAAACAAAATCTTTTATGTGCTGTTTAACCCCCGACCCCTTCCCCCCAAAAAAGGAGAAGAAACTCAGGTCTTTTCAAATATTCATGACCTTAAATGACCAATCACGGGAGGAAAATTTGCTTTAATAGGTAAAGATAATAAGAGAAATAACAGCTTCTGGTCACCCAGCTAATCTTCAAAGCTTCCTTTGTCCTAGCAAATATTTATTCTTCTTAATATGATGAATCTTAATAGGATATGAGTTTTTCCAAGGGCTTGTAGTGATAGGACAAGGGTAATGGCTTCGAACTGGGGAGATTTAGGCTAGATATGAGGAATAAATTCTTTAAAGCGAGGGTGGTGAAACCCTGGCACAGGTTTCTTTAAATTTCAGAGTATTATCTTGTACGCTGCAACTGTTAGTTAGCAGTTGTAAGCCAGATAATTCATGGTTCAAAGTATACTGGAGCAGCAAAAGTGCTATTTGGTTCTGCTTTTCATTCTTGCCCCATTTTCATCTGCCTCCATTTTCCTTCTTTCTTCCCCCCTTTTTCCTTCTTTCTTCCCCCCTTTTTCCTTCTTTCTTCCCCCCTTCTTTCCCCATTTTTCCTTCTTTCTTTCCCTATTTTTCCTCCTTTCTTCCCCCCTTTTTCCTTCTTTCTTCCCCCCTTGTTCTTTCTTCCCAATCTAGATACTTCTCAGAACATAAAAATCTTAAAAAACAAACCAAAGCTAAAAAACTCAGCCAAACAAAACACAAGAATGAAAACAACTTAAAAAGACCAACAACAGCAACAAAAAATCAAACAAAAACCCAACAAAAAACCCCGAACAAATGGAAACCCAACAAAACACCCAAACTTGTTTTAAATCAAAATTTCTGTCAACATTTCCATAATATTTAATGAACTCTGTATTCCCAGTTTACCTGGCTACTGAAATTTGGACTTGGTTCATTATTTAGTCTTTCTTGAGGTAGAAGTAGCTTCTTTTAGCCTCTTTATCTCCTCTGAGTTAAACACCACCAATGTTTGGGCTGTTGGAGCTCCAGGAAACCCCAACGTCCCCTGATAATCTATTCCCCCAGTGCCGTGTGGTGGGGACCAGTCTGTGCCCCAAAGCCCTCCCAGTGGTTTCGTGGGAGAGGCAGAGCAAAGATCGTCTTCTGATGAAGGTGGGGGTTAATTATTTTGTGCTGGCAGCCACAGAACCCTCCTCTGTGGTCTCCATCCAAGACATTCCAGTGCGGTGCCTCATCTGTTGGGGAGGGCTGTCACCACAGCCTCCGTTACTACGGGAGAGCCTTCGAGCAAAGGATCTTGAGGTGATCTAAGATCCGTAACCCTCGGAGAGATCAACTTTGCCAAGAGCAAACACCCTCGTGGGCCTTCGTGGAGGAAACTGGTGATGGGCGAGCTCTCGTGGCGGTGCTTCAGAAACAACTGACAGGCGCCTGCTTTGCTGAGTTGATTTTGAGGAGTCAATATTCTGATTCTGAACCTGGCGTGAGGCTGGGGAGGACACGAGCACGGGCCAGGCAGGACCATTCTGTTGATTCTACTCCATCTATTGTGGTGGGGGATTACGGCTGAGCCGGCTGCTGGATTGCAGGGTCAGTCTCTCCTCAATACAAACTGTGGACCGGGTGCTTTTCTGCCTCTTGTTTTGTGGATGCAATCACTCCGAAAAGCCACGAGCGGCCTTATTGTAACGCTCAGGAATTTTGCAGTCTCCTACTGCTGCCCTGTGGGGAAATGAGCTTTGTCTTGAACTCCGCAGGTCCCAGGCAAGCTCTGTCTCCCTATCTCATTTATTAAACACACGAGAGTTTCAGCGACACTCCCTCTCTTTGCACATTTCAAGAGACAATTTATGTCGTGGATTGAATTTTTCCAGCTGTATTCTAACCCCGTGTCCTTAAAACTTGAGCTTTTTCTCTTCGACACCACCAAATAACTCAATTAATACATCATACATCGCAATTCTTCTTCGCATTCCCTAAAGAATTACTTAATACTTTGGTGAGGAGTCTCTTATTAGCCCATCATTAAGGAATTTTTGCGATCGCTTTCATTTTGGCAGCTCCTCGGTTGGATTTATGTTATGAAGTTGGACAATAAAATGTTCCACAGTGAACATTTTGAATGCATCTCCTGCTTTCTAACTGCTTGCTTCGTGTATGAGGATCAAATTAACATGATTAGCCGAAAATTCATGGAATATTCCTGCTGGGGAAAAGCAAATTGTCTACGAAGGAATTTCTCCTTCTGGTTTTTAGCCATCCTAGGCTAGTAGTGAATTGCAGGCTGGGCAGAACTGACAGCCTGTGGTCTCTCCACCATGATTTTTATACCTTTTTGTCTCTCAGGGTTCTAAAAATATTCCTAATTTGCTTGCATCAGAGAATTAGATAAGGATTCGCAGAATTACAGAATGTTAGGGATTGGAAGGGACTTTGAAAGATCATCTAGTCCCATCCCCCCTTTGCCGGAGCAGGATCACCTAGATCTTGTTCCCTGGAAGCATCGTTTGCCCTCAAATCAGCATTTGCTGATCAATTAAAGAAGGTGAGCAATGATATGGTCCAATAAGGTAGGAACATTTTAATTTGAAAAGTTTGCTCCCCTCTCTACCCCCTGAAATCTTGCTGGACAGTGAGTTGACTGCGTTCTTCCTTGGAGACAACAGTGTGTTGAAAACCTAGTTCGGAAGGTAAATTAATCACCATACTGATGCTGTTGGCCGAGTTTATAACAACGGTGGGTGTTTTCCCACTGCAGAAGCACAAGCAACGTTCTTCCCTGGACCTACGTGCGCTTCTGGACCTGGAGATAAGGCCGCAAACAGAACACTTTGAAAAATGTCTTTCTTTTCCCTCTTCAGAAAAGGCTTCTGGCATTAATGCTGTTACTGCCTCTCTCCTGGAGACAACGATGGCTCTTGAGAGACGTGAGGACTCCGTTGAGTCCCTTCTTGACTTGTGTCTTTGGAAGACCCCTCTGTAGCTTGGTAGCACGGCTGGAGGGTCAGCTAGGTGACTTTTCTTTTGCCATACAGTGATTGTGGGAGGAACAAAGACGTGTGATGAGAATGCTCAGCTGAACAAGGGGCATTATTTTCTCCTCTAGTGCTTTTTGCCTAAGCGCAGATGCAGAGAAGATGATGGTGTTTGCTTTTTTTCTCCTCCAGAAAGCAGAACGAGAGGACAGAGTCTTAAGCTGTGTCAGGGAAGGTTTAGGCTGGATGTTAGGAAGAACTTTTTCCCAGAGAGAGTGATTCACCCTTGGAACAGGCTGCCCAGGGAGGTAGGTGGTGGAGTCACCATCATTAGAAGTGTTCAAGAAGAGGTTGGATGATGGACTCAGGGACAAGATTTAGATGATGAGATAATATTGGGTAATAGGTTGGTGATAGTCTAGGTAATAGGTTACAGGTTGGACTTGATGATCTCTCTGGTCATTTCCAACCTTGTTAATTCTGTGATTGTCCACGAGGAAAATGAATGTCAGGCTTGATTTTTAAAAACTGCTGTTAAGATCTCGATGGTATGGACTCCTCTGCCCTATACCAGTGAACTAAACCCAGTCACCTTTGGTTTATGCGAAATAAGAGCAGAAAATGCCCCTTCTGTCCTGCAAGACTGACCTGGAAATTCGTAGAATCATAAAACACCAGGTTGGAAGGGACCTTAAGGATCATCTAGTCCAACCTTTAAAAATATTCAGGATTAACCAATATCTCCTTGTTTTGCGCTTGGAAACGGACAGATGGGATCATTTAGCGTATCCTTCGCTAACATTTATTTCGGCTGAAATCTGATGTCAAGTAGCGTCGCAAGCAAATATTTAAGAATCAAATACCAACTTGCTGACTTACAGCTCTGGGGCTGTCGGTTTAAACTAACTATGGTTATAAACTCCCTCCTGTTGGCAGCGGCTCCGTTAGCGCAACGTTAATTGTTTGTATCCAGTATCTTAAACCAGTTGTGTTTGCTGCTCTTACGTTAATGGAAAGCATGTTTTGACATCTTCCCCTTAGCTCCCTGACTCAACGAGCTGCATTTGGAATTCCAGCTGGCAGCATTGAAGGAACTCTTCCCTCGATTCCCCACCCCAATCTCTTCTCAGAGCCGCTGAAGAGGTTAACTGAGGTTTTTAAGAGAACAAATCATTCCGCTTTTAGGATTGGCAGTGCAATGGGCTTTCCTGGCTACCTGCTGAACTGCAGCCCTCCAGAGCTTTTCCCCTTCCAGGGGAGGTTTAGGTTGGATATTCGGAAGAGCTTCCTCACAGAAAGGGAGATAAAACCCTGGGATGGGCTGCCCAGGGAGGTGGTGGAGTCACCGTCCCTGGAGGGGTTTAAGGCCAGACTGGATGCCACACTTAGTGGCAGGGATTAGCTGAGTGGTGGTGGTAGGTCATAGGCTGGACTCGATGATCTCAGAGGGCTTTTCCAGCCTTAATTATTCTATGATTCTATGAAGTGTGTTTGGCTCATAAATATCCACAGATCATAGCCCAGGAGAGATCTATGAGTCAAGGAGTAGGAAAGGGTCGAGGATAGATGTTGTAGAAACCCCAGTCCCAATACTGCAAGGATGGGAACAACCTGATGTTCCGTTTGACAGTGCCAAAACTCATCCCTAATTAATGCTCCTCAACCTGTCCTCTCTCCCCTTCATGAAGGTCTTTTTCCCCTTTGTTTTGGGGAAGAACGCTGCAAACAGGGGCTTTGCCCCAAGGAATCATAGAGTCATTTAGGTTGGAAAGGACCTCGAAAATCATCAGGTCTAACCTTCTACCCAACACCTCCATGGCCACTGGATCATGCCCCAAAGTGGCACATCCACTTGTTTTTTGAACTCCTCTAGGGATGGTGACTCCACCACCTCCCTGGGCAGCCTGTTCCAGTGTCTAACTGCTCTTTCAGTAAAGAAATTTCTCTTAATATCTCATCTGAACTTCCCCTGGCACAACTTGTGGCCATTTCCTCTTGTCCTGTCATCTAGTAGCCAACACTAGGCTCTGGACAACCTCCTTTCAGGTAGTTGGGAAGCTGGAATGGTGAGATGAGCGTTAACTCGGATCTGCTGGTTTTCTTTTTAAAGACAGCTTTTTCTTTTTTTTTTTCCGTCAATGAAAGGAAAATTGAGAGAGAGCAGTAATGGGTTGACAGCTAAACAATTCAGAATTTAAAAAGGGAGGGGAAGAAAAAAAGTGAATCCCCAGTACCACTGGAAGAAGTGAATGCTGAGTGATTCCGCTGATGCTTTTGAAGCTGAGACAGGAGAATTGGTTTGAGGTGATTTAATCAAGCCACCTATCCAATCTCTCTTACAGGAAAAAAAGAATCCATTGAAAGCTTCCCGGCCCACGCAGAGGAGCAGGGTCTTGGCTTGTAATGTCTCTGGCTGATCCATCACCCTCTGCTTCGTCTAATGACAAATCTGCATTGCTCTTTGCAGCAGAACAAGGGAGGGAAGTTGCTGCTGATGGTTCAGAGCAATTTGGTGATTCTTGCGCTGTGATTTTACAAGAACCAGAGTGGATCGGTTCTTCAGGTAGTTCTGGAGGCTGCTGAAAACCACTGCATTCAACTGGTGCTCCTGGAGATCGTGAGGCCTTGAACAATCTGGTCTAGTGGGAGATGTCCCTGCCCAGGCCAAGGGGGTGAAACTAGATGATCTTTAAGGTCCTTTCCAACGCAAACCAGTCTGTGATTCAGTGAGGGCTGAGTGTCCAGGTGCTACAGCTCCAACAACATGCTCACACCTCCTTAGTTATTCCAGAAAGAAAATAGCTCCTCCTGGTTTTTGCAGCTTTGTTACCACAGTCTGAAGTCGGTGCTGGTGTCCCCTCAGGGGTGGTTGACCTTGCTTATAACCAGAGCGAGTTTTGTTAATCCTCGTGCTGTTAATTCAACTCTTTGTGTGAATATAGAAGTGACATTAGGAACATTTCTTTTTCCCCTGAAAGGGTTGTCAGGCATTGGAACAGGCTGCCCAGGGAAGTGGTTGAGTCCCCATCCCTGGATGTGTTTAAAAGCCGGATAGATGTGGTGCTTTGGGACATGGTTTAGTGGTGGGCTTGGTAGAGCAGCGTAAATGGTTGAACTTGATGCTCTTAAAGGTCTTTTCCAACCTAAATGATTCTATGATGATTCTATGAATTTGCAAACCTCTGGGTGCCTAAGGGAGTTCCAGCTTCCTTCAGGAACCTGCTTAGAAGAGCCTCGATTCCTCCTCCATCACCACCATTCTCATTCCTACAGTTTAAGAATTAAAATCCATGCGACTCCTACCATGTCATACTCATAAAACCCCCTTTTTTGACTGCAGGAGTGTTCCTCGAAAGCTCTTCTCCCTGCTAATGGTGCTGCACTTCTCTCCTGCTGTTTGCTTTGCTGACTGTTTGGCCTTAGGAGGATAGTTCCTTTGTTTCCAGCAGCTGATGGCTTCCCTTTCTAGAAGAGGTAGATGTGTTTTTTTCACCCCTGGATAATTTCAGTACCATTGATAGCTTGCAAATATTATTCTGCAGAGTAACAAGGTACTTTTATTAGACCGCAAATGAACGCTCCTCTGTATTTCCAGCTGTGAATTACAGAACCGCTACCTGAAGTTTGCTGCTACAAAGCTTGAGGGACTCCAATTTAGTTTTCATTTAATCAGTTTATTCTGCAGAGGGAAATTGCTGTCAAATCTGGCAGTCCTCCTAATAGGTGTGTTTCAGAAATGAAACGCCGCCTGATTCTGAAAGGGCTGTGATGGCGTTAAAAAACCCCGACAAAACCAAACCCAACCCAATTATTGCTTCTCTTAATCGTGAACTGGGCAGAGTCATTGTGGATAAAGAGATTTGGTTGGTTTTAAAAAGGTTTTGTCACCCTCAGCTGTAGCCCACTATTGTTGAACTCAGGAAATGTCCCATAGTTTTAAACCCAAACCTTTTCTTGCTGGCGTGAGTTAGAGGAAACCTTTTGGCCTGAAAACTTGACTGAAGACGGTGACATCAATCAATCACATCCTCATTTCTGTGTCTGGAGCAGGGCGAGGTGAGGTGGTACTTCCTAGGCCCTGATCCAATGCACATGTAGGGGAGGAATGCGTCAAGGTAGGATGAGGGGCACTGGTTTGAAACTGGAGGAGATTTAGATTGGGTGTTAGGAGGAAGTTCTTTACCGTGAGGGTGCTGGAACAGGGAGGCTGCCCAGGGAGGTGGTGGAGGCCCCATCCCTGGAGACATTCCAGGTCAGGCTTGATGGGGCTCTGAGCAACCTGCTCTAGTTGAGGATGTCCCTGCTCCCTGCAGGGGGTTGGACTAGGTGACCTTTAGAGGTCCCTTCCAACCCAAACCAGTCTGTGATTCTATGATGGAAAGGAGGGTGACCCTCTAATTGCTCACTACCTGGTGGCTTGGCTGAACGTCACTATGGTTTGGCAGCTCCTGTTTGACCTGTAGTGGAGCCTTCTGCATCTCAAGAGGGGGTCTGATGCCAGGACCTTTTGAT
>WEIS01018621.1:6699-28463 GCA_013389965.1 Todus mexicanus | reverse complement strand
CTCCCCCCCACTCCTCCCCTCCTCCTTTCGCAGTTACTATAGCAAAGAAATTATTTGTCAGTCCTCCCGGGCTTCTGCAAATACCCACTGACATATTTAGTGCGCGCTGCGGCGGGGATGGGGCTGTTTGGTTTGGGAAGCGCTCCCCGCGTCGCCCGGCAACGCGCCCTGCCATGGGAGGGGACCGCGTCGTCCCAGCAACCGCTGTTGCTCCCCAAACATCGCATCCTCCCCTCCATCGGCCTCTTCCAACGCCTCCACCACGCTTCGGCTGCCCTCAGGGGTCCCCTGTCACCCCTCAAAACCAGGCTCCGAATTCGGACTGAACACAACTCCCGCCACCCTTCCACCCTTGCGTTGGGATTCGAAAGGATTTCAAGCTTCCCCCTCGGCTTGGTAAACTCTTAAAACCTCGGCTTTGCCTCCTTTGCTTAGCGGCCGGAGAAAATAAAGGGATTTCTGGGTGTTATCTGAGCCCCCTCTCGGGCCAGACGACGGACAGAAAGTTTCCTGGGCTGTCGGGAAGCCACCCACTCATGTCTCCCAGCCAAAAATACTGCCCGCAGGAATTTATTAAAGCTATAACTTGGTTAATTCCAGCGGGGTAACAGACAATTCTCTTTCTTTAGGAGAGCGTGAGCTATTCGAGCAGTGTAACAGTTGGTGCAAGGTTTTATCTTCTCCTGCTCATCTAGAATACGCTCGGTCCCGTTGCTGTCTTCAGCCAAAACCCTGCAGCGCCTTTCTCCAAGTCCAAATACACATCCCCAACCTGCGTTTCTAGGGCATCTGAAGCAGCCTGCTCATTTCTGTGCCTTTTCAGGAAAAGCTGCGTGTCTCTAGAGAGTTGGAGTCTTCTATCTGGGCTCTTGTTTAGTGCTGGAATCTGCAGGACCAGTCACCAAGAGCTCCATGAACCTTCTATTTATTTCCACAGGGAATAAACCCAGCCCATCCTCCTCGCTGGTCTGGCAAGCAATCGCTTCTGTCCCGTTCCTTGCTGAAGAACGACTGTGAGTTTAGTTTGGGACTCCCCTGTGATGCCCTGTGTCTCTGAGCACACTCGGAGATGCACTTAGACAACATGACTTGGAATTTGGGGCGCCTTCACCACACCTGCAGAAGCAGAATTGTCACAGTCAATGCCAAACTCTCCTGAGCAAAGGTTGTGCATCCCCACGAGGATGTTGTTGTGGTCCCATCATGTAAAGGTCACAGAATCACAGAATTAACAGGGTTGGAAAAGATCATAGAGATCATCAAGTCCAGCCTGTAACCTATTACCTAGACTATCACCAACCTATTACCCAATATTAACTCATCATCTAAATCTTGTCCCTGAGTACATCCTCCTTCTCATCCTTCTCCTCTTCACACCCACCCAGGCACTACCTGCCTTGCAGAGGGGAAAAGCGACCACTTCTTGTTTCTCTCCTTGCTCCAACTCTTCTTTCTGGCTTCTCCAACTCCCCAGTCCAACCCCACACTCCTGCCCACTTCTTTATCCCGTCATGCCACGTTTCAGTCCACCCTGTGGTGGAATCTCTCCTGGAGAGCTCTGGAGCTCTGCCTCAGCTGCTGCTTCTGCTGCTGTAAAAATCCAAGATCAAGTCATCTTTTCTCCGATCAGCCACAGTTTATGTTTGTGGCTTGTTCTGCTTAACTTCGTTAAGCACCACAATGCCTGCGAATGGTGCTGTGTAAATAAATAACAATATCCTGGGCTGCGTTGGCAGCGGTTGCTTCTGTCTTCGCTGGTCACCCGATAGGCATGGTGGAAACAGCTGCTGCTGCTGCTGCTGCCCCATATCCATATGAAATACTGCAGCAAATCTCCTCTTTCCCCCTTCGATTAATTCCAAACCCATTTCTTGGAGTTAATTATTTCAAATAAATGAGGTAATCCATAGGTTTCTACCATAGGGCAAGCTATAAAAGTGGGGCTTGCAAAAATGGAGCTGAGGACCGAGGTTTGCTGCTCCAAAATGAGCCCAGTACAGGAGGATGAGCTGTTCCTGGGGTGATCCTGGGAGTGTGTGGATGCTACAGACCACAGGGGTGAAGTCACCAGATATTCTCGTTTGGTTGGTGACTGAAACTTTTAACGTTTGTCCTCGAAAGGAACCTCTGCAATGCTTTTGTGCCAGATTTTTGCTTGACACGCTGTTATTTCCCCTGTTGAATCACAGCCCTGGGAAACCCCTATGGTGCATTTATTAAAAATAAGGGGAAATGATTCATCTGAGCCCAAAACTTGGGTGTGCTTTCACCAGAGAGCACCAAGGTGTGGGGTGCAGCCAGTATCTGAAAGGCCTGGACGTGGAGTACGACGCAGAGTGTGACTTCTAATTCCTCCTTCCAGTCATAAAATGCTCCACAAGATACTTGCTCAGCAGGTACCAAGATGTTGTTTCTTGGGTGGCGATTATTTGCCATCGTTATAACAAAACTTTTCTGAAGCCAAGATTTAGCTAGTTAAAGAACCAAGGAGCTTTCAGCACTTCTTGAGGGCATCCTACAAGGCTAAAAATTTGGGGTTGTGCTTCAAACCCAACTTCTGAGATTCGTGCAGGTGAGTCTGGGAGGCTGAGGGTGAAATGCAGCCTGGCAGCGACTGCGCTGGCCCCTGAGCACCAGCAGCGATGTGTTCAGAGCTGAAGGAATCCAGCCCTGGCTTTTGACACTTGTATTATTAACCCCGAAAGAAAACAGGACGGCTTTTTGTACAGGAGGGAGATTCGCAGCGTTGCTTTGCCCACGTTCAGGGCTGAGATCCGTGCATGTGGGATTTGTCCACAGGCTGCTGCCAGCACCGTTAAGCCATCCGGGTTTTTGCCGTTCAACCTCTCCTGGCTCTTAAGGAAACTCTAAATTAGACATTCCTGGCTCTCTTCTGCCTCTCCGAAAGTTAAAGAAGCAGCAAAGATAGTGAACTGCTGTTACACAACAATTACTTGCGTGTGTGTATATATCTTACTTGACTTGCTTCCATGAAATCTAATTAAAGACCCAGGGTATATTTGTTTTTCGGTGTATTATTAACTGGCTAATAAAAGCCATTTCCAAATTTGTATTTTTCCATGAGGAGCAGGTTTCTGAAACCAAAAAAAAACCAACCCCAAACCAGCCCAGTTATATTGCCTGCTGCCCTTGAAACGCATGTTTGGGGTTTATCTGCGTTTCCAGGTAACTGGAGCTCTTAGACAAGCAGCGTTTGCTTCTGGCTTAAATTAATTTAACCTAATCAGTAGAAGGCTCTGGTGCCTCCTCTGTTTATAACATTTGGAAGCAATGGAATAGGAAACTTCTCCAGAACCGGCTTCTTAGCAAGTTCCTTGTTGTGTTTGCTTCCCTCTTCCATCCCCTCCACTTGCCACCACTTAGGAAAAGGCTAAAGGTTGAGACGTGGTTCAGGACACTCTTGAGATGAGCTGGCTTAAGTTGCAGCTCCTGGAAGGCACTTTCATGCTGCTTAGCGTCCAGAGGTGGCCCAAACCTCACCCCCATCCTCCCCTGGAAGGAGATGCTGGTTCAGGAGGGGCTGATCCAGCCCTCAGGATGCGAATGGTGCAGGGGAGGTTGGTGCTCGGGTGGATGCTGGACACGGTCCCGCAGCATCCTCGGCTCTGTGGGGTGGCTGGTGTCGTGTGGCTGCAGGAGCTACGGGCTGTCCTCACCGTGGGGTGAGGGGATTTGGTGTGGAGGCCAAGGGTTTGATAAGCCAAGACTCTGTCCAGTCCTAACCTGCTCCTGCTTTTCCTGGCTCCCTCTGAAAGCCAGAATAAGCCTTGAGCAACCTGCTCTAGTGGGAGATGTCCCTGCCTGTGGCAGGGGGGTTGGAACGAGATGATCTTTAAGGTCCCTTCCCACCCAAACCATTCTATGGTTCTATGATTCTATGATCTTCTTCCAAGGCTTTTAGAGCAGTTAAAAAGCCAGGAAATACCATACTCTCCTAAGTCAAGCCAGTGATTGCTGGTTGTAGAACATTTTGGGTAAGGATTAAGTTCAGGTGCTAAGCAGCCAATGCTTAGAGCTGCACCCATTGGTCAGAGCCATGCTTGGAGCTTTGTTCTCCAAACATCCCTCGTATGAAGGAAAAGGTAACTCGGGAATTGGGGTGCTGGTAGAGCAGATTCTCTTTGACTCAACCATCAAAAAGCAAAGATAGAGGACAAGATGAACTCGCCTTAAGCTGCGCCAGGGGAGGGTTTAGGTTGGAGCTGAGGAACAATTTCTTGGGCACTGTCAAGGGTTGCCCAGGCCTGGCCCAGGCTGCCCAGGGCAGGGGTGGAGTCCCCCTGATCCCTGGAGGGGTTTCCAAGCCGTGGAGATGTGGTGCTGAGGGACACGGGGCAGTGGTGCCCTGGCAGTGCTGGGGGAATGGTTGGACTCGATGATCTTGAAGGTCTCTTCTGACCAAAATGATTCTATGAAAGAGTTTCTTTTTGGTTCGAAGAGGATGCAGAGGTGGGACCGTACTTGGCTCTTGATCTCAATTCAGAGCCATCCACAAGTGCCTGCTCTGTGCTCTTCTGGCTTCTGAGTTTTATGGAAAAAAAAACCCCACACCAAACCAAAACAAATTAGTATTTTCCTGATTGGAATTTCAGGTTATTTCTGGGAGTTACCATGTTTTGGAGCCACGCACAGCAGGGATAAGGACCCCATGTGGAGACAGAAGGCAAACTGGGTTTGCTACGAGTATTTGCCTTGGTTCTTCTCTGGGGTGGTGTCGTTCACTTGATCACATTTTCATTCACATGGGATAAAAATGTGTCTTCTTGCAAGGAATGAAACGCTTCCTTTCTATGCCCTGGCTAAATCACCGCTAACGCCTTTTCAGGGCAAATTATTAGAGACACTAAGCCAAAACCTGGGGAATGAAATGGAAAATCTTTCAGAAGGTTTTCTGGAGTCAAATAAATGTGGATAGAGAACGTGGTGGATAAAGATGACGGATCGTACGCGTCTGCTAGGAAAGAAAGTCAAAATCCCCCATTCCCCGTGTTCCTTTTATTATTTTCAGTCCCTTTTGAGAGCCTGGAAGATTCTCAGTAGTAAATCTATGAAATGTAAAAACCACAGCTCCTTTTTCTGTAGTCGGGGGAGAAAATACCACTTTGAGCCTGTCTAGAATGTGACAGTTTAAATAGAGGTTTTATTTCTTCAGAGTTCAGTTACTGCTCTTCTGGTTTTCCTATTTATCTAAGCTCCAAGCCAAGTCAACCTGCAGAAAAGTTCCAGAAAGCAAAGACCTCTTTTCATATGGAAAGCTTCCTTTCAAAATATACGAGAAATAAAGCGCAAAACTGGACCAAAAAAAGCACGAGAACTTGGGTTTGAATTTTGATTCAATATCACAGACAGAAAAAAATTGGTTTTTTCTAAAATTAACCTCCAACCTTCCCATTATTTTCAGTAAAATACCAAATATTAGGAGATTTCTAGTAAAAATCTGTGGCTGTATCATGAACTTTTAGATGAAAAACTGACCCTACGTCCTTTTCCTGGTGGATTTTTGTACCTCACATTTAGATGGTCTTTGAGAAGAAGTTGTTGAGCCCATTTACAAACAGCAAACAGAGAGAATTACTTACCCAGTAAAGGTAAAAACACCCAGCAAGGTTTACTGGGAAGCTCAAATATAAGTAGCTGTGCGAAACTTCATCCCAAAGGTAAAATAATTGACATTTTCCTTTCCCTCATTTATGTCCCAGTGGAATATATAGAAATATTATATATATATATATTTATAAATGGATATATAAATGGATTTATGTAATGGGATATAGAAATGGATAGATTCCATTTCAAATGTTCTAGCAGCAAAAAAAAGGAATGTAATAAAGGAATCTAAAGAGTTTAAAGGAGATCAAAGGATGACCAAAGCCAAATTTGAACAGCAAATTAAATCAAATAGTTCATGATTTGCTTCAAATGAGCGAGTGATTCATCAAGCCAATAACAATTTTCGCATTTTGAGAGCAATACTGGTATGGTTGGGTGGTTATTCTGGATTTCTAAAAGCAGCCGCTTGTTGCTGGTGTGCAGAAACGAATATTTTACATTTTTACCTTAAAAAATGAATGATATGTAAATACAAGACCTAAATACCTCATGAGAGCTAAGACTCTGCCAGTCCCACCCTGGATTTATGTAATGGTGTCCTGGGGTGGCNGGGGATTGGACTGGAGGAGCTTTGGAGGTCCCTTCCAATCCCCAACATTCTGTGATTCTGTGAATCCATGAAAGACTGCTCTTAAAATGTGAAAATAAAGGGAGAGGATACTTATATTCACTTAAAATAGTGACGTTTTCTTCCAAGTCAGTCAAGCCACAATTGCAACACGAATGACCCTGAGCCTGAGGAAGGCAGGGACGTATGAATCCGTTATAAAACCTCTTTTATTTGAAGCCTGGGACGGCTGTGGGTGCTCAACCGTGTGCTTAGGATGTCCTGCAGGGTGAAGACCAGAGGACCGAAGTAGAATAAATCAAATATTTCCTTGGGGTTTGTAGATGTTTGAGGACTCGACATTTAGCTCCTAAACATTTTGGTTGGAGTGTTCAGGAGGTAATGGTTTATATTAAAATGTTCTGTGGAAAAATACTTGCGGGTCCTCCTCATCTCCTGGGTGGCAGGGCCACCCTTCTCCCAGCTAGGGGCTCTCGCATCAGACCCACCTCTCATTTCCAAGCTCTTTTTGGGGACCTCTGCCGCTGCTTTCCCTTCCTGGCACTCAGAGGCGACTTGCTGGGTGATATTTATTCTTCTGCTGCCCTCTCCTTTTTCTCCCCCCCCGCTTCTCGCTGCAAATTTGAATATGGAAAGTATTTGGAAATGCTCCTCTTATCTCTGCTCCCCCAGCGTTTTGGAGCGGGTTTCGGCAGGAGAGATGAACAAAAGCCAGGCTCTTTGTGAATGAAACGGTGACAACGGGAGTTTTTATCAACCCTCAAGGCTTGTGCAATTACTACTCATCTTTCTCACAGGCATTCGGGCTTTGACAGCCCCTCTGAGACCAGGTGAAAAAATACTTTGCCTAGAGGAGGATCGTGGCTTTTTTAGGAGTGGGAAAATTGAAGTGCGGGGAAAGGGAAGCATCCAGTTCAAGGTCACGGAACGAGCTGGTGGCAGCCCCAGAAATAGCACCCAGAAGTTATTAGTTTGGGGTGTTTTTTTCTCTCTATTTCCTTTCCTGGCATGGCTGTTTGCTTGGATACCGAGATAGCTGAGTGTAAACAGACGGTTTCCACAGGCAGCAGCCTTGTTCTCAGCCTGATTCATTCAGCGATGATGCAACCTGGAATCCAGATTTCTGCAACGCCTTCCACGGGCGCGATGCTGCGTCTGACATCAGCGGCCACGTTGAGCAACCGGCCTTTTCAACTTGCCTCTACCTGAAATGCCCATGTCTTGAGTAAGACCCTTCTCACCACCATCTCACCCTTCTCACCGTGATCTGATTCCTTATGCGTGGTCAGGCCCCAGCTGCTCATTTCCCCACCACAATAACTGACTTGTCTTTTTGCTCTTCTTAACCCGGTGAGAAGCCCTTGAACCGTGGAGGCTGATCCTCTCTCTGACCCACCAGCGGCTTTGTTGGCTGCTGATTATCTTCTCAGTTTGTGCAAGCTCCCCAGGAGCAGGGGGGCTGCCAAGCTGGCAGGCTTTCGCCGGCTGTCAGAAGCCACGAGACACCTTTTAATAGCTTCTGCCGGTCACTTCTGCTGCGATAGAGCTGCAGCGGTGTCGTAGAATTGGAGAATACCAGGTTGAGAGAGACCTCAAGGATCAGCTAGTCCAACCTTTCAAGGTAAAAAAATAAAGTTTAAATGAGTTGTCTCCCAGGCAGGAGTGGGAAGTGAGCATGGCTGGGAGGAACCTCTCCTGCTTAGCCCCGATCCAAGAGGAAGGCAGCAAATCTTAGAACTTTGGGAAAGAGGAGGGCTCGCTCTTGAGCCCCTGAGTCTCTGTCAGGAGAGGATGAGCAGGACACTGTAAAGCTTCCCTGTGGGAGGTGAAAAATGAGATGGAAGGAGAGCAGCGAGTCCTTTCATGGGCATTTGCTTTAGGGATGTGGCAGAACTACCATAGAGCTGCCCAAGCAGCCAGCCGTGCTCCAGCGACTGGTGTTTGTTAAGGAGCTACAAGAGTGTTCCTTACTTTGCACACACAACTCCCAAAAAGAGGAAAGAGCAAGACTTCAGACGCCACCTTTCCTCTGCTGCTGGAAAGTTGATGCTTTATCCATCCTTCGGCTCAGGTGGGTAGTCGTGCTCCCAGAACATCAGCAGAGCTTTGGAGCACCTTGCAGTGATTTCTCGCAGCGGAGGAATCCTGTTTATGTTGTCAGCTTTTCATCAGCGCAAATTAATGTTAGCAGATGGCACCCACGGATCTGTCTCGCCAGTTCTCAGGAAGCACAGGAAGGCTTTAATGAGAAATGAATTGCTCCTTATCCAGGATGTTTCCCTGATAAACAAAATAATAAGAGGTCTTGGATGTGGGCCTTGGTGGTCCAGAACTTCTGTGTCTGCCTACCTTGTGTGGAAGGACCAGCTGCCGAGTTCATCGGAGTCTTTGTGTCTGCCTTGCTTGTCATCATGAACGGAGCCTGAGCTTTGTCACGAGTCCAAAAATAACGGTGAGGATTTATTTTGACAGCGGACGGTTCATCTTCCACCCTGCCTGCCTCTTGCTGGTCTCTTCTGGTCACTGAGAGGAACCAAAAGATAAAATTTATCAGCAGAGATGGTAATTCTCACAGAATCGCTGTGGTTGGAAAAGACCTTTAAGATCATCAAGTCTAACCATTCTCAAACTCTACCAGGGCCACTGCTACACCATATCCTTGAGCATCTTATATAGACAGCTTTTAAACACATCCAGGGCTGGTAATTCCATCACTTCCCTGGGCAGCCTGTTCCAGTCTTTGATACCCTTTTTGGTGTAGAAGTTTTTCCTAATGTCTAACCTAAACCAGGAGGATTTTGAGGTAGCATCTCCTCTGAGTGTCCTTTTCCTGGAAAACAGACCTTGCTGTAGCCCTGAAATGCCGAGATCTGACCCTGCCAGAACCATTCTCAAACAGATTGTTAAAATGTATTTGGCAACGTACCCACCTTTCTCCTGTAACCTCACCAGCCTAAATTTTTCCCCTCGTAAAACCCTAGAAAGCCGTAAACCGAAGCCCTGGGCACCACAAAACACTTGGCAAAAGTTTGGAGAATACCTATGCTAGAAGTGAGCCCTTTCTTCTCCCTGAGCTTTAGAAACCATCCTCCTTTGCCAGCAGTACCAGCCAAACACTTAGGTGCAGATAATTCAGGGCTGGAGGTTATTTCATGAATTTACTGTGAGAATTCTGATTTTCATGCTCTCATGGTGCTGTTGGAGCTGGGATCTTCTGAGGAGCAAGCAGTGATGGGGAGAAAGAGCTGCTACCTTTATCTAGTGGAGCTACTGGGAATGGAACACGTCAGCTCCGGACAGACTTGAGAGCTACAAAGGGTGATAAATCACCACTGATTTTCTTTGCCTTGTTTCAGGCTTGTTAAATTAGTCTGGTGGTTGTAGCCGGAGCAAGGACAAGGTGGGTTCTGTAGCTACTTTTTCTCCTGGATGTAAAGGAGATGAGTTGATAGAGAAGATGGTTTGCGAGCTTTTGGGTTTTGGGGAAGTCAGAAGAGGAATTGTAGTTTGTTCATAGGTAGGATGGGAATATAGGGTCTGAAAAAAACCAAACTGTTTAGTGAAGAATGTCAATATTTGGGGTTTTCTTCAGCGGTTGCAGGAGGATAAACAGGTAACTTTTGTAACTTCACCTCCCCCTCGCATTTCTTTATACCACAAAAGAGCGGGGTCCGGCATTCCTCAGTTCCTTAGTTTTCCTTTTGCCTCTTCGCTTGCACTAAGTTGAGGAAAAAGTTTCAATCTCGGATGGAGAAGGGAAATCCAGACAAGATTTCCTGCCGTTGTTTGGAGGCTCCGCTCAGCACCGAGGCTGAGAAAGGAGAAATGACACTGCTCAAAATCTGGCTGTTTCTGAAACATTGGGGTTTGAAGCGACTGCAGAAACCCTCCTGAAGTATTTTTTTAAACAGGAACCTTCACAAGAAACTGGGAAAAAGTGACTCCCCTACCCCTCCGTATGACATCAACCACCCCCTAGATGACATTGTCTGCTCTTGGGAAGGACCATTGGTGACCAAGGGTGGCTGGGTTTTAACATGCCCTGTGCCCCGCAGGGGACAGACATGGGGTGTTTGGGCAGTGCCAGAGGAGAGCGAGAGGAGCTGGGGGATGGAGAGCCCTGCTCTCGTGCCGTCTCTCCATCCCCAGGACGTTCCCACCAGGCCCTTGGGATGCTTCCAAGGGGTGAGTGCCGGGACAGGGGGACCCAGGTGACCTGAAGGTGTTGAGGGCATCATCTCCGTAGGGTTGTGGGGCTGAAGGGCAATGGTGTGGCTGCGTTTGGGGACTCTAAAGAAGCTGGTGGGATTTTGAGGACAGGGCACAGATGGGAAGGTGAAGATGTTTCCTTGTGGGGTGTTTAAAATGATGATGAATCAAAGAATTGTCAGGTGTGGAAGGGACCTCAAAGCTCATCTAGTTCCACCCCCCCTGCCACGGGCAGGGACACCTCCCACCAGAGCAGGTTGCTCAGAGCCCCATCCAGCCTGGCCTTAAAGGCTTCCAGGGATGGGGCTTCCACCACCGCCCTGGGCAACCCAGGCCAGGGTCTCAGCACCCTCCTGGGGAAGAACTTCTTCACCGTTCCTCTGCTATTCACGGTTGATTATCAGTTGTGATTAGAAACCCAAACTGACCACCAGACTTTCGAAGTGCAAGCAGTAGCAAAGCCCCAGGTATCTATTAAATTAGATTAATACTTTTTTTTTTTTCCTTAGTTCAACGTGATAAGGCAGAGGGGGAGACAGAATTATTTTTAAAATATACTCTTACTCTTCCCAATCTGAAGTTATCCTCACTATGACACAATCATTTTCCAACGCTTCTCTTCGGTTATATTTAGAAGTGCATTTTCTGTTCCTTCCCTCTCCTTTCTGTGGAACAATTGTGCAACTTTCTTTTCTTTTTTTTTTTTTTTTTCTTTTTTCTTAATATAATACCGCATTAAAATTAGCTCCAAGACTAAAACGAGTCCTCTGTGTAGGAAGGTAGCTACCTTCCTTCCTCGCGCTTCCCCTCGCCCTTCCACTGGGATTTCGTTCCTGTCAGAGGCGGGTTCCTGGGGTGGCCGCCACGGTGCGTAGCTCTGTGTTCCTCGCTGACCTCCCCTTTTGCTCTCCCCAGCAGTGAGCATGCAGAGTTCAGAGGGTGGATCAGACTCAGCAGCTTCTGTGGCCCTTCACACTTCTGCATCAGCCCAAGCTCCGGTGGTGCAGCCCGTGCCGGCGTCGCAGCAGGTAACGTACGCCCCGCCGGGAATGCCCTTTCCACGGAGAACAGACCGGTTTTACTGGCAGATGGATTTTAATCTAGGGGTTTTTTTTTTAATGTAGGGCTTGTTCATCAGCTCCTTGAGAACCTGTTGCTGGACTTTGTCTTGCTACAGGCCGTGGATGTTTCATGCGGGTGCCCTGTGAAGCTTTGAGACGTGGGGTTTAGATTTTAACTTAGCTCCCCAAGGAAGCCACTTCATGCCAGGTTGGAGTTTGCTTCAGTACAATAAATACCTTGTTGTGGTTATTTAGTGTGTCAATAAAAGCAGGAGAAAACAAAACAGTCCTTAAAGGCATCTCTGGAAAGAAGGTACCAAGAAGAAGAGAGGGGAGACCTAATGCAGGGAGAGGGCAGAGAAGCCACAGGCTGGTCTCTGCTTTAGGTAGGTGGATCCTGACGTTTTAAATTGGAGAGGGAGGGATTCATGATTCATATCCATGAATACAATGCTCTTGGGAGCTCTCCTGAGAGAAGTGAGAGCTTCAGCTGGTGAACAAAAAACTACCTAGTGCAAAATGGGAAGGGTTAAGTAAATCTGGTTCCTTTTTATGCTTTTTGGGGAACTATCAAGAGAAGTTTCTGTCTCAGGAAGCTGGAAGGATAAGAGGATGGGTGGGTATAACTTAGCTGCACCCTTCTCCAGCTCCCAAGGGAGCAGAAGCAGCTGCCATTGGATGCTGATGAGAAGGAACAATTAAAAATTGTGAATTGGTAGGAGCATTTGATTCACCGAGAGACGTGGACATTCACATCGTGTGATCCGGTGCGTGGTCGGCCAGCTCGCTGTCATCATCGCTCAGCCTTCCCAGCTTCGATTTCTCTGGGTGACGTTTCGTGCCCGTGTTGTAACAATGTGGATGCCACTGATCACTAATGTCAGGTATCTCAGGGGAAATTTGCCTGTGACAAGATGTTAAAGAAGCCTAGAAAACCCCTTGGCTTTGGCTTATGAAATTACCTGTCCAGCCTTTGCCGGTGCTGTCATCATGACACAGGATCGAGCGGAATTCTACGGGTTAAGGAAGACGCAGAGGATCGTGGAAGAACGGTGAAGAAGAGAAGCATCCAGAGCCTTCGCTTCTCACCAGCAGGACGAAGAAAATACCAGGAATGAACTACTGGCAGCACGACTGGTGTGAGGCTGAAGCCTTTGGGGTTGTTGATCACTGGTCTGCCTTTCAGTGTGAGCGAAGGCTCTATGAGCAGGACGGCCTCATCTTACAGGTTGGGGATGGTTCATTTTCTTGGTTGGAAGGTAATAGGGAGCAACAGGATGAGCGGTGACAAATTGCTGAAGTAGTTGAGCTGGGCAGCTGTGCCGCAGGAGGAGATGTCAGGAGGAGATGTGTCGTTGGGTAAAAGCAGCAACAGTGAATGGGTAAAGAGCAGGAGAAAGGGAAGGATCTTGCAGAGACTTTGGCGTAGGTGGCAGTGCCAAGGCCTGACTTGAAAAAGGGCTTCGAGTGTTCCCATCGAAAACTGGTTAAAGCCTCTCTGGGAGAGCAAATGGACAAAGTGATGGTTGGCAGAAGTGTACGTGTCCTCACCACTAGCTCAGCTGCAGGATCTCTGATGTACTCAGACTTGTTGAAAGCCAACCTGAGGAAAGATTGAGAGCCCTGGGGCTATTCAACTGGAGAAGAGCAGCCTGAGAGGAGAGCTGAGCAATGCTGAGCAATGTTTAAAGGGTGAAGGTCAAATGGATGGGGCCAGACTCTGCTCAGGGGTGCCCAGCGCCAGGACAAGGGGCAGCGGGCACCAACTGGAACCCAGGAAGTTCCAGCTGAGCAGGAGGAGCAACTTGTTTGGGGAGAGGGTATTGGAGAGGTTGTGGAGTCTCCTTGTGTGCAGAGATTCCAAGCGCGCCTGGACACTGCGATGCTGGGCCCCCTGCTCGGGGCGACCCTGCTGGAGCAGGGGGGTGGCACCAGAGGAGCTCCAGAGGTTCCTGCCAACCCCACCCTGCTGGGATTCTGTGAGTGGTTCTTGTCTGGCTGCAGCTGAACTTCCCGTTGAGCTCCTCCCATCTGTTATTACCTTGTGTGGAGACGTAAAGATGATCCGTGTAGAAAATGTGGATCCAGCTTTTCCTAAGCTCAGGGTCCTGAGCTCAGGCTGGTGCCCAGTGCAGGTTACACTGGAAGGATGGGGATTGTGGGGATGCTAAGGGGTAGTGCTGCCACTGGAGTAGGAGGCAAGCTCACCATGAGAGTCTGAAAGAGAACACCTAACTCTATTGCAGGACAGACCAAAGTAAGCGTGTGTTCTTGTCTCTTGCAGCGGGTTTTGGTCCAGGCAGCAGGCTCCGCTCCCAAAGGAGCACAGATGCAGCAAATCTCAGTTCCCAGAGTCCAGCAGGTTCCACAACAGGTAAATATCTCCGGGCTGAGACACCACACAGGGACCCCCACGTCAACAGGACCCCGTGTCCCACAAGACATTCAAAACTGTCCCAGATAACTGCTTAGAGAAACCCCACGCTCTTAATTAAAGAGTTGTGTGTTAATCAGAGAGCTGGAGATCACTGTGGGAGCAGCTTTCTCCGTCACTTTCTTCCTTCCCTAGACTAGTGGCAAGAGAAACCCTCAAGATATTGACAGCTTAGTAAGAACCTTTCCTCTAGCAGTTGTCTTTCCTACATTTGAAGATTTGACGGATGCTTTTAGTTGCCATTTAAAAGCAATCCTCCTCTGTACAAACTTTGTTTAGAGGTGAAGTGTTTGGGATTTTCGGTAGTGGCACAAATAAACGCGCTCACGGAAAGGTGAGGTGACAGGGAGCCACGCAAGAGGTTTTATTTATCTGAACTATGCCTTTTGCCATCCTTGTTTCCTAAGAAACCAGGCAGATGTGGCGCTGCTTCACGCGGACAGCGAGTCTGACTCTCTGGACTTTTTCCTCTAGCAGTTTTTTCTTTGCTTGCTCAGTTCCCAGTTGCTCAGGGGGAAAAAAACATATCCCTTGACAGAGAGCAAGTGTGTTCATCCCAGAGAGGGCTGAGGTGCAGGTGGACACTGCCAACCTCCTCTGAAGGAAAAGCTGCAGCATGAGCTCACCCTTATTAGTCAGCGGAGAACCAGCCCCGAGATGTGTGTGTAAAGGAAACCCGGCTCCATTGTTTCCACCGCTTGTCAAGCAACTACTTATTTATTTATTTTAATGTGACCTTTTCAAATAAATACGCCCTTTGGGATTCCTAAATGTGGGGAGACTTGGGTTGGGTTGGGTTTCTTTTGCTTTTAAAACGAAAACCTAAATGTCAAGGTAGGGTTGAAAGTCGTTGAAGGATGTAATGTGTAGTTCCTCCTGCTCTCCCTCGGCATTATCGTATCCGTAACTCGATGTGTGATGCTTGTTTCAGGTGCAGTCTGTGCAACACGTCTATCCATCCCAGGTCCAGTATGTGGAAGGAGGAGAAGCTGTTTATACCAATGGAACCATGTAAGAGTCTCTTGCTGGTTGTAGCAGAGCCCGGTTCCCCTCCCCTTTGGTCCTGCCAGATCCCTTCCACCCCAGCACTGCCCACCGTTAACGGGAGGAAGAGGAGGAACAACCGTTTCACATGCTACGCTGTGGGCATGGGGGTGGTTTCAGCCTTGGAGGAGGTGGTGTCCTCATGGAGAGATTGTTCTCCAGGGAATCTTCCCAGCCCCTTGTGTGCTGAAGTGGGGCGGCTTTAGGAACCAGAGCTAGAGGAAGAAGGGAGTGTTGTGTTAAAGGGAAAGAAAATAACCCCACCTTGCGTTCCAGCTTGTCCTCAGATATCAGAGGGGCTGGGGGAGGCTGGGTTTAGATTCTGAGCGATGCCCAGTTCAGCATTACATGCCACGTCGTGTTCAATATATCAAAATCCCACCACCACAGATGCACGAGTAGTGCGATGCAGCTTCCATCTCGTCGTGTTCGATGGACTAGCACAGTCATACTCAAGAAGTTTGGTCATGTCCAGTGCAGACTCTCACAGCCAGATGAACAAATAGCACAGTTTATTGAAGCAACAGAAAGGCAGATTCTTTTAGCTTGCCGGTGCTAAATACACTGTCTGCAAAGCATATGCAAATATCAAGACTAATACATATTCTGTGGTATTATGATGAGATTATAACGAGCAACATTCGCCAGAGGACATGATTTTGACAGAAAGATGAGAAACTGCTGGCTCAGAGTAGCAACTCTGCATCTTATCAGTTCCGTAGGACCGTCAGGTTCCCATCCCTGCAGTGATACCACAGAGCCCGGCCGTGGTGGCTTCGTTCCGCTCCACCTTCCTTGCTCTTACTCTTAGAGTCAGTGAACCAAGCTCCCTCGGAGCTGCTGACATCTAAGGTTACAGGTTACATTGCTTAGGGAACTACCATGGAACAGATTCCTCACATATCAACTGCATTCCACCCTGGAAGTGTTCTTAATAACGCTGTACCTTCTCTTAAGGTGTAGATAGAGCCTCGAGAAGCCCCCACCAGTAATTGTTCCACAGGTGGCTTTAGGAACCAGAATGTTGCTGAAGGAAGAAGGGGGTTGTCCTGGTTTCGCTGGGATAGAATCATAGAATCCATTTTCTCTTTGGGAAAGCTGCGTTTTTGAGACGGCTGCAGCACCCGATTCAGTGAGAACAAAGTTGATAAGACACTTTGTTTTCGTTCCTGGCCAGCCGTGGTATGCAGGTCTCCATAGTGATCAAGGTCAAGTTTTGAGTTAGCCAGGTGCTAAAGTGAGGAGGAGCGAAAGCCGGGGCAGCTGACCCACGCTGGCCAACAGGAGTATTCCATACCATAAACGTCACGCTCACTATAAATTGGAGAGTTTGCTGGGGACGGCCTCTTCTCCTCAATGGCCACCATCCCTGGAGGGGCTCACCCATCATCCTGCCCCCAAGGCCTCCTCTTCTGCTTCTGCTGTCGCTGCGGTGCTCGCAATGTTTGGCATCTTGCAGTCGCTGCTGGGAGCGCGCAGCTCCCAACCACGGCATGGGCTGAGTATAACTTTGTGTACTTTCTATCAGTAGTAACATCAGGGGGGGGTTATTATTATTCTACTAAATCCGTTTCCATTCCAACCCACGGGTCTCCTTCCCTTCTCCCCATTCCCCTTCTCGCTGGGGCAGGGGGGTCACTGGGTGGTGGAGCAGCAGACTAACCAAAGCCAGGGGCTTTGGACAGTTTTCTCCTCCTCTTCCTCCTCCCGGCCATGCCCCTGCTTTGGGTTTGACATCCTCGGGGTGGTTTCTGGACTCTGGTCGTGGCCCTTTGCTCCAGGGCTGTCCCAGGATGGATTAACATTGTCAGGACTGATTTACAGCACCGACTTCAATTCCAACGGAGCAAATCCCACTGACAACGGAAGGGGTTTTTTGGAAAGGTGGTCTGGATTTCAGCAACTCTGGTCCATGAGATGAGCTCTGCAAGCTCTTCGCCACCTCCTGACCCTGTTATTCCTTTGACAGACGAACCACCTACTCCTACAACACCGAAGCTCAGATTTACGCCCCCAGCAGCGCCGCGTCCTATTTCGAACCGCAGGGAGGTGGAGCTCAGGTGACTACAGCGGCATCCTCTCCTACAGCCATTCCCTCTCACAACATGGTGGGCATCACCATGGACATTGGGGGAAGTCAGATCCTCTCCGGCTCGGGAGCCTATCTCATTCATGGGGGGATGGAAAACACTAGACATTCTCTGTCACATACTTCACGCTCCTCTCCAGCAACGGTATGTAGCCCTGCAGATGTTGCAGCTCGGGGGCCAGGAATTAGTCCAAGGGAACTGAAAATCCTGCAGAAATTAAAACTCCGTGTCGTTAGCGCTGTGTATAAAGCTGTGTAACGTGCCATGCAAATGCAAGGGACAGAACAGACACTGGGATTTCTCAACTGGAACTTGGAATGTCTCTCTTGCTGGTGGGCAGAGGCTCATCCGACTTTCTGAGCCCACCACTGAAATTATGCAGCGTGGAGAGAACAAAACGTTCTCCAGAGTTTTGTTTTGTGGAGGTTTTTTTTTTACCCCTGAGCAAAGTGTTTTGACTTCCCGATTCAAAACAATCGTCTGTATTTACATTTTCTAAGAAGTGTAAAGGCTGAACACTGGGCTTGGCTTACCCAAAAGAAAGAAATATCGAAATACGTTTTTAATTATGAAGAGACCTGAAAAATCCGTTTTTAACCCAGTGGATAATTAGCACATAAGGTGTGTCAAGCAGATCATGGCAAATGCCCAGGGATCACGAAGTCTTGATGTCTACCTTTTACACCATTGTTTGTTCTGTCCCTGCTGTATGATACAGAAAATATATTTTAGGGATAATACTGATCAAACAGAAATGTTTTAAAGCTCTAATTTTTTCTTTCATCGTGTCCCTTCAGCTGTCGGTTGAGGTGCCAGGTTGCTAGAAGCACAACAAATAGCTTGGGGGGGAACTTGGGGGATACAATTATTAACCCAAACCAGCCTTTCTGCAGCTAGAAGCTACCAGAGCTTTTCTTGGAGTATCTACCAGGGCTTTTAAGGGAGAAGCCACCAGCCCTTCTATCGGAGAATCCACCAGCTGATTGCCAGGAGTGGGCTGGAGCTTGCTTTCTGGGACACTGCTCACCTTCCTTTTCAGCCTGACTTACTCCTATTTATACGGTTGCGTGTAAACATCATTAACAAGTGTGGGTGTCATTCAGCGTGTGTGGTTAGATTTTCAAATGTCAACAGCAGCAAGTGAGAAAAGAGTTACTGCGTACTGCTGAAAATCTGCCCGCTTAGGTTGTATTTGCTTTTCCCAGAAAGTTTTAGACTATCAAGTTTGTGGCTTTTGAATCTTTGTGCCTTGAGAGGTTGCCTTTGATCCTGGAGTGAATGTGCCTTAGATAGGAGTAGGGGAAAAGCCCTTAACTTTGGGTGGAAGAGGAAACAACAGATGCCCTGGGATGAGCTGGGGTTCGTTTCACGTGTGAGAATCGTGTGCGTGTTTATTTTAACCACTCAAAAGTAGCCTTGGAGCAGCTTCTGGTTTGTGCTCCAGCTCGTTCTTTTGAAGGAAGCAGCTGCTGATCTTGCCACCTGAGTGGGACTGCAGCTTGTGAAGCTGCACAGCAATACTCTGGGGTTTGGGGTTTTATGTGTTGTTGGGTTTTCTTTACTCAGTTTCCACGGTGTTGGGCACAATGTGAAAAGCCTGAGTGGAACATGTGTCAATAGAAATCACCCACGAACAGGTTTAGTTTGTAGCTGTCTACATGAGGTAAAGCTGTTCAACCAAAAAAAAAAGAGTTTAGGAAGTGACCTTTCTGAAAATGCACCAGACATAAATTCAGGTAGGAATGAACGTTCTGAAGGTATTTTAACACAAGGTGTGTGTGGCTTTTGTGGAGGGGCTCAAGAGGGTGACCTAGTGACAGTATCAGGATGTGTTGGTGAGCGGCTTTAGGTTCTTGCAGCTCAGACCACAGACTGTGGAGAGGGGTAGAGCACAGATGTGATAACTGCTTTGAATTTCACAGATTGATAGGTGGACAGACAGTGGAAGGCTTAAGGAGAGAAGTGATGAAATCAAATTAAAGTTGCTTTCTACAACTTCCTGACAGGAGCTTGGAGCCAGGGTGGGTCAGGCTCTTCTCCCAAGGAACAAGCGACAGGACAAGAGGAACCGGCCTCAAGTTGTCCCAGGGGAGGTTTAGGTTGGAGCTGAGGAACAATTTCTTCTCCACTGTCAAGGGTTGCCCAGGCCTGGCCCAGGCTGCCCAGGGCAGGGGTGTAGTCCCCCTGATCCCTGGAGGGGTTTCCAAGCCGTGGAGATGTGGTGCTGAGGGACACGGGGCAGTGGTGCCCTGGCAGTGCAGGGTTGATGGTTGGACTCCATGATCTTAAAGGTCTCTTCCATCCAGAACAATTCTCTAAATCAATGGATAGGAACATTATTTCTCATTGCAATGTCTTGCTTGAAAAGCAGATAGGACAGGCAGGTGTTAAAGAGGCTGGAGAGGCTGCAGTCCTGGCAAGATGTGTTTGGGACAGGATTATGGGTTTTGTGGAGAGAAAGCGAAGTACAGCTCGTGCAGATGTAGCTGAGAAAGCCGTAGTGTTTGCATGTGGTTTTGGGGGTGTAGTGCAAAGGGATGGATGTCAAAGTGGCCAGTGATGTGAGGGCTTGGCAACCTGAGAGGCAGCTGCAAGGAATGGGGAGGTGAGAGGGTTTGGAGGGTATTGAGTTCTTGAGGCAGAACCAGCACTGAGACCTCGAAAGCAAAGAGAGTATCTTCAGAGGAGGAGGCCAGGAACAAGGTAGCACTTCAGGATTAGCAATGGTATAAGAGCTGCTGCAGGAGGTTGAAGGATGCTTGATAAAGGCTGATTTACGCTAAAATTCAATCTTCAAATATTTCAAGAAACCCATCTTTCCTATCTGCTGAAATAATGATGTTCTGCTCCATCCCACGGGCTGAAGCAGCCCAAGAAGGAGTCCCACAATGTCTATGCCCACAGAGCACTAGTAATCTTCATTTAAATTAGAATCATAGAATAATTAAGGCTGGAAAAGACCTCTTAGATCGTCGAGTCCAGCCTATGACCTACCACCACCACTCAGCTAAACCCTGCCACTAAATGTGGCATCCAGTCTGTCCTTAAACCCCTCCAGGGACGGTGACTCCACCACCTCCCTGGGCAGCCCATTCCAGGGGTTTATCCTCCTTTCTGTGAGGAAGAGCTTCTGAATATCCAACCTGATCCTCCCCTGGTGCAGCTTCAGGCTGTGCCCTCTTGTCCTGTCACAAATCGCCTGAGAGAAGAGCCCATCCCCCTCCTGCCTACACCTTCCCTTCAGGGAGTTGTAGAGAGTGAGAAGGTCTCCCCTGAGTCTCCTCCAGGCTGAACAGCCCCAGCTCCCTCAGCCTCTCTTCGTAAGAATTAGGCTGTGCCTTCTTGAGGCCTCCCCTAAGGGGTCCTCAGAGCTCCTCACCCTCGTGCAGGGCTGTTTACAAGTTTTCAGGCTTTCCCCTGTAATATTTCTTCCCTCAGACGCAAGGTGCCCGTTTACACGGGACACTGACCAAGGGCCGGAAGGCCAGGCAGGGTTTCTGTGCTTGCCTAAGAGGTGTTGCTCAACGGGCACCACGCTGCTGCTTGAACAGAGGAAGGAAATGGTGTCTCCCTCCAGCACTGACTCATTTCCTGAAGGCTGCATCAGCAATCGGCCTTTGGTTCCTCACGGTACATCGTGGTGAGCTAGAGAGTTTTCTCAAAAACACTGGCACATGGTCTTAGCTTGACCCGTTTTTGAATTCGGTGGTAACTTCTTGAGAAGTTCCACGGTGATGGCACTTTTGGATGGAAACCAAGGGACGTGTGCTGGAGGTACTTGGATGGAGCGTGGTGTTCAGAGAGGGATAAGGCACAGACCGTGTCTTTGGTTGCAGAATGCTGCTTCAGAAGCTAGATCTGATTTGTTCTGTTCTCCTGCCTTTCTGACAGAGTTTGCTTTTGTAAATGGCTGGGTTTATCTCGACCTTTATTTTTATCGTGCTCCGAGTCCAATGCAAACTGGAGCCCAGGGAGCTAGCTGGGATGTGAAGGAGGCCATTGCCAGATCATTGTGCACGTGCCAACAGATGAGTGCACGACCCTGCGTGTTAAATGAGGACGGATGCTCGAGAGAGCTGCTGACTGCAGGTTTTCCTGGCTGATGTGCACTGTCTTCTGCCTGCTCTAACAGATCACACATAACAGGGCTTTGAGAACACCTACTGGAGGGGATCAGCAGGTTCTGCTCTTGCCAGTCCCTTAATATGGAAAGTTTTTTGAGTTTGGGGTTTGGTTTTTTTTTTTAGCTTCCTCACTTGCAAAGAGCTTGTGCTGAGGAGCACCAGAGCTCTGGGAGCAGCACCCATCTGCTAAGGAGTTTGCCAGAGATTGCCAAGGGAGCCCCGGTAGCAGGAAGGAGAAGACAAGGAGAGTCCAAGAGAGGGTCTGGGGACAAGGGAGAAGCCGTAGCTGGGCTGAGCATAGAACAGAAGCTGGACAGAGGGAAGCAAAGGGGTCCCTCAGTGGCCAGAATGTCCCCTCATGCAGAAGCTCTGAGATAAATGGAAGTGGGCACAAGGAACATCAAGATGTGCCAGCCTGGCTTTGTGGGAAGAAGGTCACTTAATCCAAACCTGTCTTCTTCCTTCAGAGTCTCTTCCGTAGCAGCAAGCTCTTGTCCATTGGGGCATATGCAGCCTGTGGAACTCTCCTTGTGCCCGTTTGGTTTTGTTGCCGTTAGGTTTTTTCTCCAAATGCTAAGAAGTTAAGAATAACCAAAGTCGTTC
>WEIS01018617.1:0-12938 GCA_013389965.1 Todus mexicanus | reverse complement strand
CCAGAATGCGGCGCTAACCTCTAACTCAGTTACTGAACATTGTTGGAAAAGCTTGTTATTTTTCGTTAGTGTTGTGTTTTGTTTTCATTTGGTAGGATCCCAACTTTATGCAATAGGCTTTTTCAGAAACAGAACTATGTAAATGTGATGCTTACAACTGACCACAAAGAGGTCACTCNGGATGAGAAGGCCAGGGCATTAACCCACAGTAATGTGATGTTATTACAGAGAAAATTTGAAAGTGGATTCTGCAAGCACCTGGCAAAAAGAAAATTATTATGAGGTAGGTGACAGGCCCTTTAAGACAAATGAAACCCTGCCATCCCAGTAACTCCACATTGGAACAAAACATGGTCTTTTGGGGGATACCACTTAGGAAAAAAATAAACAAACAAAACCAAACATAAACAAACACAACAACCCAGAACTGTCTCTAAAATGATCTTCTCATGAGCAAACTGCATATAAGGTTCAAAGGGATGCCCCCCCTAACCCCTGGCTTTTTCTCAGCCCTCTTGCAGCCCAGTTGCCAGTAGCCAAAATTACAATTCCTCATTTTCCCCAGAACTGTTCCACCACTATCCATTCCCACCAGCAGTAGTCATGCCAGGGCAAAAGCCTGCTGAGCCAAATTACGAAGGGGCTGCCATCAGTACTCCTAACCCTGTCCATGGCTGATCTAAATCAGCCATGCCTAAAATACTAAAGTAGCAAGCCAAAAGGCAAAAATAATTCTACTGAAGCCAGTCTATTGCAAAATGCACTGGGATCATTACTTCAGTTGCTTATGAGAAAGATGGAAAAAGAGAGCCCTTGTATTTACCAGTATCTGTTCTGGCTTTCCCTCATAAGGAGTTAAAACATTTCTGGGAGCAGAGGCCTAATCTGCTGTGGTTTTTGAGTCTAACAAGCTGCCCATTACTCCCTTTGTTCTATCTGCCAGTAGCTAAACTGGGACATCTATTCAAAGACAAGTACCTGAAAGCATCACTTTCAAGTATTTGTCACCTTGTTATCTCTATTTTGAAAGGCTTTTTGAAAACAACTTCCACTCAAAAGTGAAAAGAATGGAAAAAGATGTTTGCAAAGGACAAAGTTAGCATAGCAAATAGTGTAGTTTATATGACGATGAATATGAATGACGATGACAAAACATAGCTGATACTGTGAGAAAGGCACAGGCAATTCTCCTTTTCTACTGCTGCTCCCCCCCCAACCCAAGTCTGCAACAGACAGATGGAAAAACATAAAAGCAGCAGAAGCTATGGTCTGACTCAATAAGTGCTCTTAGGATCCCTGTAATGGAGTCCTAAAATTCTATTCCTGGTAGTCTCCAATACTCACAAGCCATGTGCAACCTCTCAGAACTCCTTTGTCCTTCCAAATCAAACTGCCAAAAATTAATCCAAGCCCTCCTCTGGCCTTGTAAGTGTCTGAACACTTTTTGAGACTACACCACCCCATGGTTTCAAGAGAGCTTCAAGTGCCTAAGAGCAGCCAGAGCTTCTCAGGCCAGTGGGGAGCCCTTTCTTATATGCTCCACACAAATCATGTGAACAAACTATTACACCTTGCTAGACTCTTCCTTCAGGTAGCCTCACTCTGCTGTGGTTAGTTTTCTCAGCCCCAGAGTTAGAAACAAAAACCCCAACACTCAGCAATCAAAAGAGGCTAGTCAGCCACCCACTGGGTCAAATTAAGCCTGCTGAGAATTCAGAGCCAACTCCTCAAAGGCATTCAGGTGTCTATATACCTTTGAAAACCTGTCTCTAATGCTGGAGAAGATGGCTGGCAATAAGCCTTCTCAAGGTGCCTGGTGGGAAGGTGGAGGTTTGCTCTAATGAGTATATGACTCTAAGGGTGCAAGGTCACTTCAAGGTTTTAATAATGCTGAGATTTCTGAAAGAATAAATGTTGGGGTTCTTTTTAGTGTCTTCTGCATTTTGAGACCTCCTCCTTATCCACAGGTACCAGAACTCCTTCTACTGGAAAGAAAAGATTCAAAACTCTCTAGCAGTTGCATGGCTTTCAGGACCATGGGCTTTAAGACAAAAAACTAAGTGATAGCACAAACAGTGAGTAGTGCTCACATTGGAAACTGAGGTCCACTTTGGCTACACAAGCAAAAGGTGGACTTCAGCCCTGAACATATGATTTGGAGAAGCATCTGGGAAGACTTTACAAAGCCAACTAGCTCCAGTCCAAAGCTGCTGAAGTCCTCTTTTTGAGAATGACTTAAGCACTAGCACACCTCAACTCCATTACAATCATACAGAATTCCAAGGTCATGTTCTCCATAATAATTACAGCAAGATCATGTAGCTGCATCATTTTTCTGCCTGTTAAAACTGTTTCGATTTAATTGAATTAATTTTATGTTAGTGCTACCCCTTCTGTGGATGCTCCTGACAACATTTTACAATAGCCATTTGTTTCTTCTTACAAATTGTTTATTTTTGCAAGGGTGATTTAGTGGAATATTTCAGTGAGAACAGCAGTAACTACTACCGCTTGCTTGTCTCCTTGCAAATTCTTGGTAGAAAAAGCTGATGATAATGCTAATAAACTGCTTTTCTTTTGTACATTCAAATATTGGGCATCTGTAGCCTGGGCCCTGGAGGCTGGTTATTTCTGAACAATTTTACAGAGTTTGTATTTAATTAATAAGTAATTTGATTCTTTTCCTTTTCAGCTGCTAACAAGTGATAACAGCCTATACTTCAGAAAGTCAAGTACGATGCTTTCTTTTCCCCAGTAAGTACTTAGCTCTGGCCTGGAGAAGGGCCAGAGCACACAGGGACACTGTTCCACAGTAACATTTTGTACCTTATTAAAAAAAAAACCAACAGCAACAACAGCCAGCTCTCACAAGAAATAAAATGTCTTTCTTTTCCTCCTTCCCTTAACGCACAAATATCTGTTTATTCATTATACCTTCTGTATAAATGCCTGCACACATACACATTCACACTGGATTTTTCTGCTGAACAAATGATGTGTTAAGATGTCTTGTATTATTCTGCTGAATTTAGTTTGGCTTACACCAAGCTACTATGAAAAATCCTCCATCTCAAGGTCTCTGGGACAAGCAGTTTCTGGGCCATTGATGGTTCAGATTACTTCTGTTTGGGGGTGCTTCTCTTAAAAAAAATTATGTGGAAACCCATCAATTTTAAGATGTCTCCTATTGGGCACCTTAAAGCTGAGAGACAGCTAAGTCACTCTGGAAAATATTGGCCTGGAAGACTTCACCCATCTGTGCAAATACACCACAATCCAATTAAACCGGCAGACTTTGCAATTATTTGCAGATTTCCACAATCTGGCAGCAGCAAGCAGATACAGCTTATATTGCATAAGCGACTTGTCACAAGCCAGCATGCCCCACAGCCTGAAAGAGCTCTCCAAAAACCTGGAGGGGAGCTGGATGGCTTGGTGTGGTCTGAAGATGGGCACATGCCATTCCTCAGCTTCAGAGGGGCTGCAATTGGATGGTCTCCAACCCCAAAATCCTGGTGACCCACAGCTAAGCTCCTGGCCCCGGCCCCAGACCCAGCAGGGCTTGGTTAAACATTACAATTTGCTGCACGATCCCCTTCACAACTTCACTACAATGCCACAAAGCTGATTTAAGAGGTTTCTGCTCTTTGCCACCCTTGACCGTTCGTTCCCACCTCAACTTTAAGCAAGGTCTTTAAAATGAAACAAAAAAGTAAGAAAAGAAAAAAAAATAAAAAGATTGTGGGGTAGGAATAATCCAGATGATTTTGCAGCTCTGCTGTAAACAATTGCACTTTCACAATTGAGGAAGAGGGAGACAGTCTTACCTAAGGCAGGAAAGAAGATACTAAACTCAAGAGTATCCTCAGGACTACTTCCCCAAGCTGTCTCAGCATGCAGCTGTGCTAATGCTTGTGATAGCAAAGGGAAATGAGGGTTTGAAGAAGAGGGAAGGCAAGCAGGATGATTTCTGTGGCAGTGCCTCATCAGCCCGATTCCTGCTGCCAGACAGACTGAGGTACTCAAAGGCTCAAAAGTACTTAAAGTACTTTGAGTATTTGGGAGTACTCAAACATACTTTAAATTCAAAGAAGCAGGATGTTTGCCCCAGCAGCTCATTTGAAGCAAATCACATTAGTTTGAGCTTCAGGCTAACTTATTAAAAGCTAGGTCTAAGCTATTTTTAAAAAGAACCCAAAACTCTTAGGATCTGTTTCAATGTTATATTTTCTCAACCATTTGCAGTGAAGCATTTTCATCCCGATTTCACCTTCCCCTAAGTGGTGTGGAATGCTGCTGCTCATCAAGCCATGCTTTCACCTAGGTCACTGAAGTGCCCCAGTTTAAATCAGTAATAAAGGAGGGACAGAGGTGGATTTTTCAGTGTAGTTCTCAGGTCTCGTTCACAGAGCAGCCCCAACAACAACTGTGTTGGCAAGACTCAGAGGTTACTAGATGGTACAGCAGAGGAAGGCACTGACACTTTTGGCTGTTGTAGCATCCACACCAAGGAGGGGATTCCTAGTCCCTGGCTGGCCTTGATGGATCCCTGCCCCATTGACCACATTGTAGACAGTGTGATATTTCCATGCTGCATGAGAGGTAGATAGCCCAAAGCAAATGAGATGTTTCACTAGCTGCTGGATCCCACTGCCCTCCATGATGTGGGCAGACATGTAAGGAGGAGGTTCGCTGAAGCCTGCACTCTGAGCAAGTATCCAACTAGGTAATTAATAGGAGAGACTGAAATAAAAATCTCTGTCCTGAGACCTGCTTCTCTCAAGGCCTGCGACAGTCACCACATGTGGCTGCTGCAGGCTCTCCTGGAAACCATGAAACTGCAACAAACACCAGCCTCTTGGTGAGCCTCAAAACCCACAGAAGGAGTTGATGAGGGAGGTGAAACCTTACTACATTGTGGTAGCCAGCCTGCTCAGGATACCCAGCTCAGTTGGGTGAGTCTATGCCATTTCAGCAGCCAGCTCTGGCCTGTAGGGGAGACAGTTGTTTATTTCCTCTCAAGATATACAGCCGTGAAGCCAAACTCTTCCTTTCCAGAAATGAAGAGGAATCAGTCCTTTCAAATCATGGCTGTATCCTCTTCCACGCCACAGAGTTCATATAGTATCCTTATTTCAGATCTCACCTGCACCCCACCCAGCAAGGTCTCCTGGGTTATCCAGCCTCGGGCTTCCTTATTGTCTGTTGGCATTGTTTCATGTTCAGGGCCTGACACTTAGGGTGGTTTTTTAAATGGATGTAAATGTTATTAATTCCCTCTATGTATTCATTCTCATATTTAATTATGTCATGCAAAGTGAAAATATTTCATCAGAGCAGAACTAACAGACTCTAAGATGAGCAGTTCAGTCGTCTTGCCTGAACATCCATTTAAAAATGGATTCAGGGAGGATGATGGTCTAGCCAGGTAGTGTAGGGCATCTCCACAGAAACAAGGGAGAAAATAGGCCAGACACTGAATGAAAAAAAACACATTGTAACAGAAAAGTTACAACAAATAGCTTCTAGAGCAGCCTTCTCTACTGGTTTGCCCAGCTAAGGCTTTTATTCTGAATGCTGGGGCTTGTCTCCATTACTGCTGATACACCCCCATTTCTACTTATGCCTGTAGTGTATCTTCTTGCCAGATCCTGCATCACTTTCTGGGAATAAGCTGAACTCTTCTGGCAAGTGAAAGATCTCATAGTTTATCAGCCAGCAGTCCACGGAGGTGCAATTAGTGTTGGGTCATTATTTCTGGGGCAGTTTCCAGTGGGTCTGTGAAAATTGCAATGTTCACAGAGGTCAGGACTCAAGTCACCTAATTTTAGCTGCCTAATATAGGATTGCTAGTCTAAACTACTCCCCCAGAAAATGGAACACCATCAGAAAACAAGTCATCCCTCTTCCCCTGGACAGCAACTCAAGATAGGTGAATCACCCTCTGCATATGCCCGTGTCTGTACACTGTCTACAGAGAGTACCTGTATGTCTAGTTCAGGCTGGATGCAAACTTCTGGTCAAAGTTAAGCAAGATGAGTCCTACCCATAGTGCTGGCATCTCCCCATGGTTTCCATTTGCAGCAGCACTGTAACAGATGCTGAGAATACATTAAATGCTTTCCTAATGTCACATTCCCATGTCTGCAATCATGGTAATTGCCTCAGCAAAGTTTTGCAATTGCAAACAAGCAGGAAGCCATCGGCAAAGGAATCTGTCTATTAAGATGTGGCCCCTACTCTGAAAGTGCTTGAAAAGCCCCAGCACATTTCTTGGGCTAAAGATAAAAAAAAGGTCAGACTCCTGCAGCAATATGGAAAATATCCAGAATGCACTCCAGTGATCCAAGGAATAGCCTGACTTTTGCTTCAGGACTGTGCTAATTAAATACTGCTAACTACATCTGAATAGAATTAAGTCTAATTTAAGGCCCTTTCTGAGCTCCAGGGCAATGTAGACTTGTCCTAAAAAAAGAAATTACCGACTGCTGACAACAGGTGTCAGCAACAGAAATGGCTGAACCAGGGCTGAATGTGAATTAGCTGCAAGTGTAAACAAGGACAAACTAACTTCAGTGCTGTTTCTGCAGTCATGATGAAGACCTCGCTGGAAGCATGGAGGAACATGGGGAGCAGAACAGATACGAACCAGAACAGTCCTGAGTACAGCTACCCTTGTAAATGTGTGCAGATAACCAGCACAACCCTAATGTTTGTGTGCAGATAAGGTTTGGTTGAGCCCCACAAATGCCAAAACTACCTTAGGTTCCCATAAGACTTCTTGAGTGGCAGCCAATGGGAATATTTTGCAGAGTACTTGCTCCCTTCCCCTTACTTCTTCCTCCTGCCCTGCAGCTCACGAGGACTGGGTGAATGAGAGACTGAGTATTTTGCCTCTCTATTCCATTTTCCCAATCTCATTTCCCTCACACTTCTCCTTCCCTGTGTCCTCAGGTGCACACGCCCTGCACGCTGCACTGTGCATCCATGTCAAATCCAGCAGGAAAGGTACTACAAAGGTTTTCAACAACCAAGAGGAGCAGAAGGCCATCAGCCTCACTAGCCCTTTTGCTGGCAGCTATTTTGCCACCATTTCCTGCTGGCTTCTATGCCATCTCTCTCATCATGTTTCTTTAGCAACATCCCGTGTCTCTTATTCTCCCCCTTGCTCTTTTGCTTTTAAATACACATTTAATATGTTTTGTTTTCATGCCCTTTCTCCGTAATTTATTCCATATGTGTGCATGACTCTTCACATGAAATGTTTTTGCCCAAGTCTGTCTTTGCAGCCATTTTTTTTATGTTCTGGGTTTATTTTTAGTATATTTTTGCCATCATGTTCTTTTTTTTCACTGCTTTCAAAACCAGGCCTGTTTAACCCTTCCGACCACCCTTCCCCACCTTCACAAGTGCAAATATCAATTTGATGCAGCCTTTCATCTTTGGTTCCCTGTCCATGTACTGTCTTTCCCTCTCCATTAAGAAAGCAAGAAAAACGGGTTTGCAGTCAGTATCTGTTAACAGAACAAAACCATCAGGTTTAAATTCCTCTGGGTTGTTTTTGTTTTGGTAAAAAGACAGGGTAAGGTTAGGACTCACAGCTGAGGACACACACCCAGGCTCCTACCCTGAGCTGAGTGAGGCACCTACTCTTCCACAGGCACAAGGAGGGAGAAGGGAACAAATCCAGACTTGGTGAGAGGAAGTGGCAGTTTCAAAAGAATCACACCCATTTAGACCTACTCCAAATTAACATCCCTATTTTAATTTACCTTCGTACCTCCTCTTAGAGTAACTTCTCCTTTGAGTCCCATTACGAAACAGAAGTTTTGCCAAGGGTTCAGGGTGTTGGACCAAGCTCACAGGCTTTCTCCATTTATAAGTATTCAGCACTTTCACATTGGTTACATTTCTCATAAAGGAAAGAAAGTAAATTCCTGCTTCTGATTTGTGATGAGGCTGTATAGTGGGCTATGATCCATACTTGTGCCCAGAATAAAAGCCTTCAATTTCATATAAAGAAAAACAATTGACAGGAAGTAGACTCTTAGAATGTTTGAAGGATGCATGCACTTAACTCTGCCTTCAGAAAGCTTAAAAGAGTAAAAGAGAAATGGTGGCAATGGGCAGAAATTGGGACCGTCGCTGGTGTCACTGTGGAACTGATGCAGCCATCTTCTTGGACATCCCACAGCAGGAAACTCACCTATTACATCTTCTCCATCTCCAATTCTAGGAGCTAGGGATATCTAGATAAGAAGCAGTCAGAAAGATTCACTGAAGGAACAAGGCTGTTGCTACAAAGCGGCTAGATTCCCCTACTTTCCAGTAGGATTTACCAGGGCAGGTGAAAATCCCTTACTTGGAAAGGATGCATCTGAACTCATTTGGGTCTGAACTCACTCAAACTGACCAAATGTATTTACCTTAGGTCTAATAGCAGAAAAATTTTCTAAGGGAAGATGACTCACTTGGACCTGACAGATCGCCTTCCATGTATTCCGTATTTGACTCTTTTTTTTTGTTTTTGCTTGTGTTGAGGGTGGGGTTTTTTTGATACGGTACCTCAGATAAATCAAGGTGTTTATCAGAGGAAATTCCACTGGGAACATGTAAGTTTGGGTACTGAGATCATACCACCAAGCCCCACTATATGCTAAAAGGAACCAATTAAATGTACGAATGAGTAATTGCCTATTTTTTTCAATAACAAACTGCCAACTCTGCCATTCACCTTCTGCCGTAATTCCACTTAGGTTAAACACCTGCATATGCTCTACTCTCCTGATGCAGGGTGGTGAAGACCACAGAGACCATCTACACCGATTTCACAGTGCACTCTGGTTTTTAAAGCATGGTGGAGTTTTCTGTGACGAACGTTTCTATTCCTAGCAAACGTTTATACACTGACATGCTGATGATGACTGTAGTGAGGCTTAGAGTACCAGTTGGCCAAAAGGTCCATCTAGCCCAATCTCCTATCTCTGACATTGGCTAAAAGCAAATGCCTGTTGAAGAATGTAGGAACGGGGCAAGACTATAATGCTGTTTCCAAGAGCATTCTTCAAAATTCTAATGGTCTGAGACTCAGGAATTTCTTGGTAGTTTTAATGACCTAGGATGGATTTCCCTTCTGCAAACTTGTTGAATCACCACTTGGACCTATGTAAACCCTTGAACATCCACATCTGCGGACGACAAGTCCCAGGGGTTCACTGCCCCTGATGGGAAGAACCACTCACCTTTGGTTATTCTGAACTGTCCCCTTGATTGCTTCTTTGCTTTATACTGGAAGAGATAGGGAACAATCATCCCTCAGGACATAAATGTGTTTATAGGCTTCTATCATAGATGTCATAAATCAATCCTCTCCCAGGCTGAAAATCACAGAAATCACAGAAATAACAAGGTTGGAAAAGACCATAGAGATCATCAAGTCCAACCTGTAACCTACTACCTAGACAATCACCAACCTATTACCCAATATTATCTCATAATCTAAATCTAAATCTAAATCTTGTCCCTAAGTACATCATCCAACCTCTGAAGAATTAGGGAAGCTTAAAAGAGCTGACTTTATTAATTGTTGCTTATAAGCAAGCTGTCCCCTGTCTTGGATCATCTTTATTAACCTTCTTTGAACATTTTCCATTTCGGCATGTCTTTTCCAAGGTGGGAAAAAGTGGAACTGCTCATGGATGTGGGCACACCACAGGGGCAGAGTGAAAATTTCAGATATGCTCTCTAAAACGAGACGAGGTTTTTGACCCCTGCTGATCCCTGAGGTGGTTTCCTCTATTACAGCTTATGACTGTGTTTTGCTGTGACAGTGGTGGGCACTTAGCCCATTGTTTTCAGTGTGAGGCAAGACCGCTTTTTCCCATATGTATCACTCTGTGTTTATCCACAGTGACACTAATAATATATTCACGCTGTACATTCAGCCTAAGCTGCTCTTTGCTGCTCTTCAGCTTTTATATACCCTCTTCTCAGCCCTGTGCTCCTGCACAGCTCACTCTTACTTTGGCCACAGAGCATGCGATAGAGTTGCAACTCAAAGGGCTGGCTTTCTTCTCAGTATCGGGCCAGAGGCAAGGAGGCAGTATGCCCAGTCCTGGGGGGATAACGCTGAGGATAACTGTAAAGTACAGGCAGAACATCAGGCTCAGACACCCGCTTAACCTGACTCTTTACACATATTCCTGCTCCTCACAGCCAAGCCAAAATGAACCGCTTCTTACCACATCCTGTACTCTTAACTGCAAAGGCAATTGATGGCTCCCACACTCTTCCCTTCTCGCCGACACATCCTGTAAGAAACAAATGGCAGTGGTTAAAGACCTAATACTTCAGTCTTTGTCCATTACTCTGCCATTTGGCTCACTAGTTTACTTAAATGATTCTTATTACACACTGATAACTTTTCTTGGTTTTTATACTCCTTTTTCTCCTTCGGTCAAACAGTGAATCCATTCAAATTAGACTGACCATACAAGAGACCACCAAGCTCCCAGGTGGGCTCCTATAACCCCTGCTCAGCACTGCTCAGCTACTGCTGTACTCTTAGGCACACATACAGCCCCAGAACCAGCGACCCCAGTTGAGAGGCAGAGCTGTTTTCCCTTCCCCTCCTCCTGAGCTTTAGGGCTGGGGTATACCTCTGGTAACCTCAGAAGAAAGCAGGTGCACAGTGCATCTCCAAAGATCAAGAGGAAGACCCAGGCAGGGCATGGCACGGCACTGACTAGCCTTTGCCTCTTCAAATCTGGTCCAGAGAGATTGAGAAACTGAAAACACCTGAAGCATTATCTCAGCCACCCCATCTCAACTCATCTAGATAGCAAGGCTTCTCTAGAGAAACCAGAATTATAACCAGACGTGGCAAATCTAACATGTTTTAAAAGACTTTCATGGTTAGGCATGCCAAAAAAAGATACTAAGATAGGACCCGAAGTATTTGGGATTTGGTTTTAATTTGTTTCTTAGACACATTTTATTTATGTGTAGAGTGACTACTGAGTTAATTTTACAGTGCACATGAACATGAACTACTTGGTTCAAGATCCATTTTTATGTGAATGTAAAACATGATTAACGAAAGAAAACCCACATACTGCATGATATTTCATCTGTACCATTTCGAAGTGAGTCTGATAAAAGCCAAAAAGAACGCAAATATATATTAAATTAAAGCACCCCCATCACCCCTTCCATCCCTACTCATAAAGTTGTTAAAGTGAATTGGGGAAAAAATTTAAGCTTGGAAAATCAGTTTATTGCTAAACTGCAGGATAAAATAATGCAGTTGCAAAAAGCAAACTCTTATTGACTTCACTAGGAGCAAATATCACTCCTGTTTCTTAAAACCTTATAGGTTAATACCAAGGAATTTGTGGCAAGAACATAAATCACTTTATGCCTGCATGTCATGGGCTGTGTCATCTAAAGTCCTCTCTCTGTCAACCTACAATACATACAAAAAATTAGGACTAAAATAAGATAACCTAATTTTTGTCTACCTGTATTACACGTTTCACCATGCATTTATTATCAATTTGAAGGAGGGGGATTAACAGTAATGTGATAAAATTTGACTGCTCCTAAAGATTCTTTGACTGCCTTCCTTACACAAGCTCGGATGTGCTTTACTGTAAGAACCTTCATGCAGGATGAGAAATCAGTAAGAAAAAAGATAGCGGAATGTAACTTGCAATACTTTAGGCTCATCAAGTTTTGTGAGGATCCAGAAGTCATGAGCAGTGGTCTTGTGGTGGATTGCTAGCCTGATATTGACGATATCCCTTGAAGTTACTCATGCAACGGAGTGCTAAATGTGTTCAAATGACAGAAAACTAATCCAAGAAACCAACAAACACTTCAGGGCCCAGAAATGTAACCACGCACATCAGTACATGACTGTGAACTGTTGGGTCAGAAGCCCTCTGGAAGAGGTGAAGCCCTCCAGAGATACTCATTGGTCGCTCAGGATAACCACTGAAAACCTTGCTCAAAAGACTGCATGAGGCAGAGCAGTGCCCAATGCATGGCATGTACTGCAAGTGAAGAAAATATGGAGAATAATTGCTGTTGCAATGATTGAAACAGACCCAGGAAAGAAACTGAAAGAAATGAAGCACTGAGAGGAGCATGCAGTGAGAACAAACGGCCCAACACTGGGAAAAAAAAGCCACCTCTGGTATATCTGTTCTTCCATAGCACTGTGGTGGTGGGGCTCATCATGTCACAGAAGTGTTGCAGACAGGAACTGCTGGTTGCTGTCCTTGCCAGCTTTCCACAGAGACATCATTCCAAAAGGATGTCCTCTCCACTGGGATATCTCCTGTATTCCAACTGTGGGCCTTTCCCAGCATTGCATCTATCTCAGCAAGGTTTGACCAATGGTTTTCTACTATACCTGTGTTTATTACTATTCACCTTGCTCACAAGAAACCTGTAGAGCCCCTGAATGGGAACAACAACTGAGATCTTTCCAAGGGCTTTAATTCTTTCTTAGGCCAAGGCGAGGATACTTACGGCATGAAATGAGACAGTCTCATAGCATGAACAAGTTCTATGAGGAGCAGCTGAGGGAACTGGGGGTGTTTAGCCTGGAGAAAAGGAGGCTCAGGGGAGACCTTGCTCTCTACAACTACCTGAAAGGAGGTTGTAGCAAGGTGTGGGTTAGTCTATTCTCCCATGTAACAAGCAATAGGACACATGGAAGGTGTGTCAAGTTGCACCAGGGGAGGTTTAGGTTGAAAATTAGGAAAAATATCTTCACTGAAAGGGTTGTCAAGCACTGGAACAGGATGCCCAGGAAGGTGGCTGAGTCACCATCCCTGAAGGTATTTAGATGTGTAGATGTGGTGTTTAGGAACATGATTTAGTAGTGAACTTGGCAGTCCAGGTGGACTTGGTTTATGGTTGGACTCTATGAT
>WEIS01018613.1:14808-44119 GCA_013389965.1 Todus mexicanus | reverse complement strand
AAAGGAGAAAAACGACCAAAAAAAAAAAGGAGAAAAAAAACGACAAAAAAAATAATTCCGGATTCTTGAACTGATGTCTTGTTGTACCATTTGCACTGTGAGCAAATGCTAATGCAGTAAATATATTGTGTTTGCTGACAATCAACACCCGTGGTTGAAGATCTTTATTTTACCTGCCTTTGGAACAACACAAAAAAAAAATCCCCAAAAAAGGTATTTTTGGGACGGAAAATGACTTTTAAAAGTGTGTTCTGTATAAAAAAAGGGATGTTCTTGTGGCTTGAAAGGCGCAGGGCGGCGGGCGCGACTCTGGAACATGTTTGTACCTCTTTTTTTTTTTCCTAGGCCTTGTATTTGCTTTGATTTGAATTTTTGGTAAATTTTAAATTAACCCAACTTTTCCTTAACCCAGCTTTTTCTCAACCCGACTTTTCCTTAACTCAATTTTTTCTCAGCCCAATTTTTCCTTAACCCAACTTTTCCTCAACCCCAATTTTTCTCAACCCAACTTTTCCTTAACCCAATTTTTTCTCAGCCCAGTTTTTCCTTAACCCAACTTTTCCTCAACCCCAATTTTTCTCAACCCAACTTTTCCTTAACCCAAATTTTCCTCAACCCAATTTTTCCTTAACCCAATTTTTTCTCAACCCAAGTTTTCCTCAACCCAACTTTTCCTCAACCCAACTTTTCCTCAATCCAAATTTTCCTTAATCCAAATTTTCCTTAATCCAAATTTTCCTTAACCCAACTCTTCCTTAACCCAACTCTTCCTTAACCCAACTCTTTCTCAACCCAACTTTTTCTCAGCCCCCCTCCCAACCCTTCTCCTCCAGTTCCTCCAGCTCTCAAGACGCCGCGGCGAGACCAGCCGGCCGAGGCGACCCCAAAAGCCACCGTCTCCTTCTGTCCCTCCTCCGCCAACCCCAAATCCGCCGCGTCCTTGGGTCACCCTTGACCTCGCGTCTTTATTCTTTTTTACAAACTCCCCCATCCCCCATCCCCGGCCGCCTTGACCCCGTCACCATTTTACCGGCGGCTTTCGTCTGCCGGATAACGGTGGGCGAAAGAGGATCGCGCGGCTTCAGCCGGTAATGCCCCCGCGCCGCTCGCTCGTCGCCCCCGAGAGCCGCCGAGCGCCGACTGAGGGGATTGATGCTTGGTTGGTTTCATTTTTTTTTTTCTGGGCCAGGCTCGGGTCGCCGCCGGTTAAAAATAACCCGCCGGGTTTCAAGCGCCCAGGCACGAGGGACGAGTGGGAGAAGGAGAGAAGAAAGAACGACGAGGCGCTCGGATGTCTGGAGCGGGCGCGCGGTGGCCGGCGGTGGTTGGATCCTTCCCTCTGGCGACGGGGAGTCTGCTGGAGCCGAGGGGGTGAAGGCTGCGGGATGCCGAGGGGCTGGTCTAGAGGTTGCTTTGGTTTGTTTAAGTCCAGCTCTGCTGGGCTGGAGCGTGGTGGAGCATCTCACCGGGTCTCGCCGGTGTTGGTGTCGTGGTTTTTCTCGGTGTTGGCATCAACCTCAACTTCCCCTGCGTTGGGTTCTGGAGGAGCCGCTGCTCCGGCCAGGCCAGGGCAGCTCTGCCCGTCCCTTGCTCAGCTCCTTGGCTTGGAGAAGTGTTGATTTTAGGGGACAAGCTTTGGGCAGACGGTGCCCGGTGACTCAGGACGCGCCTGGTGGAGCCAGGGGTGGCATCTCGTGGTGTTGGGAGGAGTCGGCTTTGGAACCCACGGGCGCTGCGCCAGGCGGGCTCCCGCGGCCCCGGGTGGTTGAGCCTTTGGTGACCGTCAAGATGAGGTTGGTGAAGGGTCGTGGTGAGTCAGGGCTGACCTTCCTTCGGTGCTTCGTGCATCTTGGAGGCCCTGCGGCAATCGCCTCGGTGCTCCAGGAGGTTCCGCCAAGATCAGGGGCCGTGCGTTGGGTTTCGGAGCTGCCAGTTCACTCGGTGTCCCCTCGTGCGGCTACGGCAGGTCAAGGTGGAGAGGCAGGAGCCGGAGCTGCCATGGACGCAGCCGACGGCGCGAGGACAACCCTCAGACGACGCTGTGGCAACGCCGGCTGCGCCCATCTCAATCGGTGACTTGTGCTGGAAGATGTCAGAGATGCCCGACATGGGCAGGCGGTGGCTCGCCAAAGGTTGCTGGGAGATGCCACGCCGGCATCACCACCACGCTGGCATCACCACCCACCATGCCGGCATCACCACCACGCTGGCATTAATGCCACGCTGGCATCACCACCACACTGGCATCGATGCCACGCCAGCATCACCACCATGCTGGCATCACCAGCACGCCGGCATCACCACCACGCCGCGGCGAGGAGCCACCCAACGTCGCTCCAACGCTTTGGGCTCCGCTCTAGGCGAGGAGGAGGAGGAGGAGGATGAGGAGGGAAGGAACCCACCAGGCGTCAACGGGGCATCGCGGCCCCGGCGTCGGGCTGGGGACCTGCTCTGCCAGCCGGGCGCGGGCAGGAGCTCCCCTGCGCGGAGCAGGAAGGTGAGGAGCACCCTTGGGTGGCGGAACGCGTGGAGTGCGTGCAGCACCTCGCACGAAAATGTTGGTTGCTACGGAAACACGGCACTTTCTGGGCTATCTGTGTTCTGGGGAGGAGGGAAGGGCTTTGCCAGTCACGTACCAGCTCTACACAACTCGCTGCCTCCCCCACCCCGTTCCCGGCGGTGGCTCCGGGTTCCCGAGGAGGCCACCGACACCTCGCTCCTCTCCGCCGAGGGTCTGCGGGGCTTTGCGAGCTGGTGCTGAACCCTCAAAGCTCTCCGCGGGATGGGATTTGCTTCTGAGCGAGGAGGAGCACCCAGAGCCGAGATCCCGGGTCGGGAGCGACGCGGACCCGCACCCAGAAGCTCCCGGTTTGCAGCTGGTCAATCTCGATGCCACAGACGGTGGTGGGGAAACCCTCCCCGATCTTCTCAGCCACCTCAGCCTCTCCTGCTGCCCCGGCAGGAGACATCTGCAGAAGGTCTGGATGGTTTCTGGATCGCCCAACCCCTCGTCTCCTGCCTTGTGGATCTGCCCCCTCCCCAGACCCTCCGCACCCCTGGCCAGGGTGGCAGGTCCCACCTCTGCAAGGGCCCAGCCTTGCCCCCCTGGCACACGCCCGGGGCCAGGGGGACGCACAGGGGCAGAGCCACCACGGAAGATGCTCCTCAAGCCCCCGTGGCCATCGGGACAACCAGATGCCAGCGCCTGCTTGCCCAGCTCTGCCTCTGGCCCTTGCTTGCCACGTTCCTGAGGTGCCGGCGTGGTGGCGGGGACGGCGGCCAGGAGCAGAGCGTGTCCCAGCGAGCAAACCACCGGCAAACCCTCCCTGGCACCAGCCTGGCTCCATCCTGCCTCTCCCCCGGGGTCGGTGCCACCCCGGGCACCCCGCTCCGGCCCCAGCCGCCCCGCTCCGGCTAATCCCCTGTCCTCGCTGGTGTCGGTAACACCTTCCCAGTTTAGCATCATCCTCCCTGGCTGTTAATTACCGCCCTGTTTACCTCCACCTGCTAATTGATAAAGCCACCCCTGGCACCGGTCCCGCGCCTCCTCCCCTCGGCCCCGTGCGCTGGCATGTGCCGGCACCGCTCCCCGCGCCGGGGCGGCACCCCGGGGTGGCAACGGGGGTCTGAGGACATCCAGAACTCAGGGAAAGGGGGGGTTTATTTCATCCCACCACCCTCAGGGTCACGGCCGAGGACAGGGTGGCGGCTTCGGTGCCCCACCCGCCTGGATTTTGGGGCTTTCTCCCCAAAACTGGGCGCTCCTGTGACCCCCATGCCGCACCACCTTGCCCTCGGATCCCTCGGGCGGGGGCTGCTCTGACTTTCCCCGTGCCCTCGCCCATTGTAGGGTGCTCTGGGCACCCCGTACCCACGTCCTCACCCACCTTAGGGTGTCCCTGGGCACTCGTCACCCACTTTAGGGGGTCCTTGAACACCCCTCGCCCACTTTAGGGTGCTCCATGGCCTCCCCTTCCCGTCGCCCACCTCAGGGTGCTCCCGGACACCCCCTCCAGATGCTCTTGCACACTTCAGGGTGCTCCTGGGCACCCCATACCCATCTCCTCACCCACTTTAGGGTTCTGACAAGCACCCCTCGCCCACCTTAGCGTGCCCCCCGGGCATTCCTTCCCCTTGCCTACCCCAGGGTGCTCCTGGGCACCCCAAATTCATGTCCTCACCCACCTTAGGGTGTCCTTGAACACCCCTCACCCACTTTAGGGGTATCCCCTGGGCACCCCTTCCCCTCACCCACCCCAGGGTGCCCCCTCCAGATGCTCTCACTCACCCTAGGGTGCTCTGGGCACCCCCATACCCATCTCCTCCCCCACCTTAGGGTCCCCCTGGCCACCCCGTGACATCACGACCCCCGGGGTGCCCCTGGGCCCCATATGACGTCACACACCCCCAGGGCATTCCCAGGCACCCTTCGCCCACCCCACCCCATCAGGGTCCTCCTGGACACCCCCTCCCGATGCCTTCCCCCACCTTAGGGTCCCCTTGGCCACCCCGTGACGTCACGGCCCCCGGGGTGCCCCTGGCCGCCCCGTGACGTCACGCACCCCAGGGCTCTCCCAGCCCCCCCCCCTTCCGAGGCACTCCCAGGTTTGGGGGCTCTCGGTGTCATCCCTTTAATCCCCCGTTCAGCACCAAAAAGCCGGAGGATTTTCAAAGTGTTTTTTATTTTCCCCTGCGCGGTTCTGGCGCCGGACTCTGCCCCGTGACGTCACCGCGGGGTTAAAGCGGAAGAGGAGGGGCCAAGATGGCGGCACTTCCGGGAGCGGCGGGACCATGAGCTGGTGAGTGCGGGACCCCCGGGATGGGACCGGGACCGGGAGGTTCCTGCTGGGCCCGAGGGGATCCCGGTGCTGGGCCCGAGGGGTTCCCGGTGCTGGGCCCGTTTTGATCCCGGCGCTGGGCCCGTTTGTGCCCCGGCGCTGGGCCCGTTTGGATCCCGGCGCTGGGCCCGTTTGGATCCCGGTGCTGGGCCCGAGGGGTTCCCGGCGCTGGGCCCGTTTGTGTCCCGGCGCTGGGCCCGTTTGTGCCCCGGCGCTGGGCCCGAGGGGATCCCGGCGCTGGGCCCGAGGGGTTNTGGGCCCGTTTGTACCCCGGCGCTGGGCCCGAGGGGATCCCGGCGCTGGGCCCGAGGGGTTCCCGGTGCTGGGCCCGTTTGTGCCCCGGTGCTGGGTCCGAGGGGATCCTGGTGCTGGGCCCGTTTGGATCCTGGTGCTGGGCCTGAGGGGTTCCCGGTGCTGGGCCTGAGGGCTTCCCAGTGCTGGGCCTGAGGGGTTCCCGGTGCTGAGCCCGTTTGTGTCCCGGTGCTGGGCCCGAGGATGTCCCGGTGCTGCCTCCGAAGCTCTCACCCCGGATAGTGACATTACAAGAGGCGAAGGATGCGATGGTTGGAGGAGCCCCAGCCCCTCTCTAGCCCGGCGCTCTCAGGTTGGGTTTGCCGTGCTGAAAATTGAAGATATTTTGGGTTGGGACTGGGAGAAGTTGTGGTTTGGAAACACAGATCAATGTTACGGTGACGCTCGCGCAGGTACCTGTTAAAACGGGACATTTTGGTTAAAAACACCGTTTCGTCCACTGCGAAGTTGATGTTTATTCATGTCAGAGCTCTTAATTCCAGACAGCATTGGTTAACTGGGTTCTCGGCACCGCCTTTAGCCTGGGTTGCTTTTGGAAGGGACCTGCCCCGCTCCCAGGGCCAGGAGGAGCCGTGAAGCTGAAAATATGAGAGACCGATCATAGAATTGTCAGGGTTGGAAGGGACCTCAAAGCTCGTCTCATTCCAGCCATGGGCAGGGACACCTCCCACTAGAGCAGCTTGCTCAGAGCCCCATCCAGCCTGGCCTTAAAATATTCCAGGGATGGGACTTCTACCCCCTCCCTGGGCAACCTGTTGAATCGATATTTCCTTCGTGTGCTGGACGGGGAATAATTGGAGTCTGGGGTGGCAATGCTTCCCTTCCACGCTTTCCAGCATCCCTCTGGCCACGCTGCTCCCGGGGACTCCACCTGGACCCCGCAGCTGGTGGCTTCCCTGCCATCCGTGCGGCTTTTGCTGAGAAATCTTTGGCCGGGGAGGAACCAAAGGTCATTGTCAGGAGGAGGAGGAGGAGGAGGGGATCGTGCTGAAATCTCAGTCTCCTCTTTCTTCTCCAGCAGCGTCAATCCTCCGGCGTGTCGCGGCTCCGCTGACGTGCGATCGCCGGGGACCCTGCGCCCCGCGGGGCTTCGGCGCCGCGGCCGCGACACAATCGCTCTCAGTTCGGCCTCGCCGGCGGCCGACCCTCCTGGCCGGGACTCCAGGCGGCCGCTGAATCGCCCTATTCACATTTGCGGGCCGCGGTTCAGCGCCGGGCTCGCCGTGACGTGCGCCGTGCCGAGGGGTTACGCTCCGTGCGGGGCTGGAGGAGCCGATTGTGTCGGGGTCGTGTCCCGCTCCTCAAATGTCACAGTGAAACGTGTCCGGCCCTGACGTTGCTGAGCTGCCGTCACTGCGGAAGGAGCGGGTGGTGTCGCGGGGCGGGAGGTCGCTTGGTGCTGGGTTTGCTTGGCTGGAGCGTGTGGCGGCTTTTTCCGGCCGCAAGGCACCGTGAGAGCTGGGGCAGCGCTGATTAAAAACTCTTTTAATAAGGGAGACCCGATTCTTGTGGCCTTAAAGGGGAGTCAGAAAGACGGGGATGGACTTTGGGGCAGGGCCTATGGGGACAGGACAAGGGGGATGGGTTGGAACTATAGAAAAGGGAGATTGAGAGTGGAGAGAAGGGAGAACTTGTTGGTGCTGAGGGTGGGGAGAGCCTGGCCCAGGTTGCCCCGAGAGGTGGTGGCTGCCCCATCCCTGTCCCCATTGCAGGGGAGGGTGTTGGGGGCTCTGAGCAACCTGCTCTAGTTGCAGATGGCCCTGCTCCCTGCAGGGACAGGGGTGGACGTGATGAACTTTCCAGGTCCCTTCCCACCCAAAACCAGAGATCGACCCACTGGCGACAGAGGCTGGATGAACCCCCCTCAAATCCCCGACTCCAGCGCCTAGGCAACGCAACGGCGGCTTTCTAGGCTACGCTTTATTTAGAGCAGGAGTAGGCTTGTGTTGGGAAACAGCCTCGCACGGGCAGATGAGATGTTTTCCAAAGCTCGGCGGTTTCCTTCGGGCTTTACACTGTGGATTTGGGGTCTCTTGAACACCTCAGCGTCCTTCCTCTCCCTCACTCTTCCCCATTTTGGAGGGGAGAGGGGAAAATACTCCAGCGATCGCCTTCATCTTCACTCTGTTTAGAAAAATGAAGAGAAATGGGGCGATGGCTTTTGCTTTATCCTCGCTCTTCATCACCACAAGCGATTTCTGACCATCTCAAGGGTTTGTTGGGGTTTTTTTTAAGCTTCATAGAACCACATAAACCCGAGTATCCCACCCAAACACCCCAATACCTCCTCGTTTGGTCTGCCAGCTCAGGGGGATTTCCCAACGCGGGGAAGGGGGGGTTCTTTGAGTCGCGTGGCAGCCCGATCACCGAGCGCTGCCTCGCGGCACCGCTGCAACAGCTGGTATTTACTGGGAGGAGGGAAAAAAAAACAACCCCACACACGCGTTAAGCAAAGGTTGGGAGCGCGGCAGCGCGAAGCACGTGGCGTCTCGGTGCGCACGGGGGGTTGCCGCTGCCGGACTGTTGAACCATATGTGTCTTGGCAGGGAGGGAGCTCGCGCTAAGTGGACTCAGGAGCTGGCATCGCTCGAGAGCCGGCAGCAGAACCCTTGGTATTTAACTCCCCGCGTCTTTATGGCATCCAATTCTGAAAGGTTTGGGGCTGCAGGTGAAGAGGAGGGGGCTGGAGTCTCGCCGCCTGTGTCGGAGGGGACGGTTTGTCCCCACCGGCAGAGCTGGGCTGGAGCCTAGAGTCGGCTTGTTGGTTATTGGGTTTATTATCTGTGTTTTCGGAGCCCCGTCGGGCAGGTGCGACGCAAACACAGCCCAAGGCGCTGGATTTCTTCCCAATATCGATGGTTTTTGGATCCCAAATCACGGCCCTGCCGCGGTCAGCGGCAAAACTCCCCCTTCTCCCTGGGTTTCAATAATACCACGATTCGGAGACGAGCGCGGGGTAAAATTAAATGGGATGAAGCAACTGGATCCCAAAGCGGTGAGCTCCCAAACACCTCCCTGCTCACCTCTGCCGCCCAGAGCACCCAATTTTCCCGTCCCAGAGGTATCACCGAAACACTGACATCCCCACGCCATCTCCCGGCGTGGTCCTCGCAGCGCGATTCCACACGTGGTTGTTTCTTAATCGTTGTTATTTACTTTTCTCCCCCACGCCTCACCCCCGTCCTCCTCTGTACAGGTAGCTAAAACCCCCCCCGGCGATACAGTTGAGCCGCAAACGCCTTTCACAGCCAGGCTTAAAACGGGTATTTTTGTAGCGCAGTCAGGGCCTAAAACAGCCTCGCAAAAATTCTGCTCGCCCACGCGCTTGGCGTGAGTAATTTTCTTTTGATGGGTGAGTAAAATATCAATTTTATATTTTTTTTTTTATTATTTTTTTTTTCCCCCTCTCTCTCGTGCTCGTGTTGGAACGGGTGGGAGAGTCGATCCTGACGGTATTTTGGATTCGCTGAGCGCCGACACCGCGCGTGATGCCGAGAAACCGGCGGCCCCTTTGCTCCCAAGCGCTTGCCGTCGGTCACCGCGCTGCCTTGTTTCCCCGGGGGGCTGACCTAAACCAGCAGTAAATGGATGTTTGCATCTTTTTTCTCTCCCCCCCCCACTTTCCCCCGACGTCCATTTGTGGCTTGATGCCTCCGAGTTTCTAGGGACAGGGTTGAAACGCCGGCGAACGGCTGGATTTACGCCGGGGGGTGACCCTCTCCCTACCCCTCGCCCCCCTGCGACCTCTTGCTCTCACCTCCCCACCGAGAGCAGCCCCACCCCCAGGCTCTGGCGCAGAGTCTCCCTCGACAGAAGCTGTTTGTGATCCGTTGGAATAATTTTTTCCCTTTTTTTCTGTGTGTGTGTGCGCGCGTGTTGTGTTTTTTTTCTGCCTCGGCGCCGTGTTTGGAGCCGTTGCCATGAGCTGGAGCGGGGTGGGACGGGACATGCGGTTGCCATGGCCACGGTATAGTACAGCCAGGCATCCGGAGCGATGCGACGCGAGGGGTTCGTGCCGAACCCCTCCTTTCTTCGTGCCTTTCTTACCTGGGATCCCCTCAACCCCCGCAGCTTTTCGGTGGTTTTGTTGGGGATGGGTTTGTTTTGGGTTTTTTTTTAGGAAACTTGAAGTTGTGAGCCCCGTGGTCCTGGCGCCCCGGGGTTGGTTGGTTTGCACGTGCGCAGCCTTCGCTGCGTTGCCTCTCCTCGCTCGTTAGGACTCGGCAACGCTAATGAGATAATTAGTCCTGTTTCAGCAGCTACCGATGGGCTGGGTGGCCGAGCCCAAAGAGGGGTGGTGGATGGAGTTAGCTCCAGTTGGAGCGTGGCCAGAGAAGGGCAACAGAGCTGGGCAAGGGGCTAGAGCAGGAGGCTGGGGAGGAGCGGCTGAGGGACCTGGGGGTGTTGAGCCTGGAGCAAAGGAGGCTCAGGGGAGGTTTAGGTTGGAGCTGAGGAACAATTTCTTGGGCACTGTCAAGGGTTGCCCAGGCCTGGCCCAGGCTGCCCAGGGCAGGGGTGGAGTCCCCCTGATCCCTGGAGGGGTTTCCAAGCCGTGGAGATGTGGTGCTGAGGGACACGGGGCAGTGGTGCCCTGGCAGTGCTGGGGGAACGGGTGGACTCCATTATCTCAAAGGTCTCTTCCAACCCAAATATTTCTGTGACGCTGGTTGTAGCTGCCCTTGAGCCTCCAGGGTGCTCTGGCTTTCCCATATCACATCTCAGAAAGCTCCCTTCCTCCCACTGTAGCAGCCCTCGTCACGCCACGTGCCAAAATCTTCGAGCAGCACAGCCTCAGGGGGTTGGGGTCACCCCTCGCGGCAGCGCGGGAGGCAGCGAGAGATTTCTTTCCAGTGAAAGAATCGAGCTCTTTTTGGTGGCAATTCAAGGAGTGAGAAGCTCTGGCAGAAATCCAGGCTGCGCTGGGNATTTTTTTTTTCCCCCTCTCTCTCGTGCTCGTGTTGGAACGGGTGGGAGAGTCGATCCTGACGGTATTTTGGATTCGCTGAGCGCCGACACCGCGCGTGATGCCGAGAAACCGGCGGCCCCTTTGCTCCCAAGCGCTTGCCGTCGGTCACCGCGCTGCCTTGTTTCCCCGGGGGGCTGACCTAAACCAGCAGTAAATGGATGTTTGCATCTTTTTTCTCTCCCCCCCCCACTTTCCCCCGACGTCCATTTGTGGCTTGATGCCTCCGAGTTTCTAGGGACAGGGTTGAAACGCCGGCGAACGGCTGGATTTACGCCGGGGGGTGACCCTCTCCCTACCCCTCGCCCCCCTGCGACCTCTTGCTCTCACCTCCCCACCGAGAGCAGCCCCACCCCCAGGCTCTGGCGCAGAGTCTCCCTCGACAGAAGCTGTTTGTGATCCGTTGGAATAATTTTTTCCCTTTTTTTCTGTGTGTGTGTGCGCGCGTGTTGTGTTTTTTTTCTGCCTCGGCGCCGTGTTTGGAGCCGTTGCCATGAGCTGGAGCGGGGTGGGACGGGACATGCGGTTGCCATGGCCACGGTATAGTACAGCCAGGCATCCGGAGCGATGCGACGCGAGGGGTTCGTGCCGAACCCCTCCTTTCTTCGTGCCTTTCTTACCTGGGATCCCCTCAACCCCCGCAGCTTTTCGGTGGTTTTGTTGGGGANAAATATTTCTGTGACGCTGGTTGTAGCTGCCCTTGAGCCTCCAGGGTGCTCTGGCTTTCCCATATCACATCTCAGAAAGCTCCCTTCCTCCCACTGTAGCAGCCCTCGTCACGCCACGTGCCAAAATCTTCGAGCAGCACAGCCTCAGGGGGTTGGGGTCACCCCTCGCGGCAGCGCGGGAGGCAGCGAGAGATTTCTTTCCAGTGAAAGAATCGAGCTCTTTTTGGTGGCAATTCAAGGAGTGAGAAGCTCTGGCAGAAATCCAGGCTGCGCTGGGCAAAAAAAAAACCACCAACCAACCAACCCCAAACAACCCACCCCAAAGCCCTGAAACTTTCCACGGGAAGTGGGCGCTTTGCGGAGGGCGCCAATTTAGTCGGCGGTCTGGCGGTGGCCGCGGTGTCACCGATACAAACCAGTTTGTTGCGACCCGCGGGTCCCCGGCCGGCGCTCCCCGCGGCCCCCGAAAATTGTTGGGTTTTGCTGGTGACGCCAGAGCCTCGGCGTCGCTTTTCCTAAAGCACCTGAGTAATTAAGCTCCAAAGCGCCGCGCGAGTGGCCGTGCGGCCCCAGCCCAGCCCTCCCTGCCCCTTCCCTCGCCTGCTGCTTGTCTGTCCCGCTGTCCATCCGTCCTTCCCTCCCTCCCCAGCCCCTCGTTTGGCAGCTCAGGGGTGAAAATGCTCCTGGTGAGGGGCTCTCTGGGGCTGGCTGAGGGGTTGCAAAGCCACGTGCAGGTGAGAGGTGCTGCCGGGGAAAGCGTCACGTTTATTGATCCTGATTATTGATCCTCCGGTGCCGAGGTTTGGCATCCAGGGTGGCAAAAGGACCATCGCTGGGCTCCCTAAATGAGCCACGATCGGGTCTGGTTCACACCAGCGTGGACTGGTGACAAATAGGAGAGGGGGAAGCTCCACAATTTAAGCTCCAGCTCCCCGCAGCCCTCACCGAGCTGTATTCCCCCTCCTCCTGCCCGCTCGGTTTGTTTGCAACTCTCCCGTGCGTTCAGAGGAGAAAGCGAAGCTGCTTGGTGGTGTGTGGCCCGGGGTTTGCGCATGGAAAAGCCAAGTAAATATATGACATTGCTGGGGAAACTTCAGAGAAAATGAGCCACAGCTTCTCCCACCTTCCCCTCCCTGGGGTTCCTGAGCATCCCCGACTCGGAGCTCGCAGGATTCTCTCTCCACCCACACTTTTTTTCCCTACTTTAAGCTCTTCCCACCCCCTCCTCGCAGCGCTTCGCTCTCCTCCCTCCCAGCTCAACCCCACCGCTTTCCCAAACTCCCGGTGACCTCCCCGGGGTGGGATGTTGGTGGGGCCGGGATGTTCCCCCAAATGCCCACGGGGAGGAGGGGGACACACAGGGGTGGGAAGGCTCCGGCTGTGACTCAGCGCGCTCGCGCTCTTCAGGAACAGGATTTCAAGGGATTTCACACCCCAAACACAACCCCGGCTTTCTCTCGCTCAGCAGAAACGAGAGATCAGGGGGAAAAAAAAAAACCCAACCAAGCAACCAACCCACCGATTCTGGTTTTCCCCTGGTGTGTGTTTGAGGTAACGGTGATAACAACGCCGGTAAATCCACAGCGCTCAAAGGTACCGACCCAGCTCTCTCCAACCCCTTTCCATTAACGGTTTCTAACCAATAAATCACCGGACGACTCGTAATTTTTAAGCAAATGGTTCTTACTGGGTCAGGCGCACGACATCCCTCGTTTTTGCTGGGACGTCGAGTCAGAGAGGGGCAAAAACTCTGGGTGCCAGCAGCAGCTTGAAGCTCGGGGTGCATCAGTTTGGTTTCAAAGCTCGGATCAAATCCATTCCGCTCGTCTCTTTTTTTTTCTGTCTTCCTTAATGCTTTTGTTCCTGCTTATGCATCTTTATTCCCCCCCTCCTTACAGAGCCATATTAAAAGGCAAAGATTCCGAAACCGGGGAAGATTATCTCCAATTGTGAAATAGCGACGAGGAGAAGTAATTGGGGAATAGACGGTGCTTGCGCGGGGTTATTTTTCAGAGGTTTTACCCAGACAGGCATAATTAGCCAACTGGCAGCACGGTGCTACGAGAGAGATTTGCTGCTTCCAAGGGTTTGTGTCTTGCTGAAGTGCTCCGGTGACTTTCTTTTGTTCTGGAAGAAAGTAACTGGGATTTCTTTTTGTCCTTTCCCTCTGTGCAGTGGTGATGGGAGATGGGACAGCCCCCCTGTGCTGGCTGCTGCTGCACCCGACCGATGCCAGCTCGTGGCTTTACCCGTTCCTCACACCCTTTTTGTTTTATTGCTAGAATCTTTTGGGTTGGAAGAGATCATGGAGACCAACTGTTCTCCCTGGCGCTGCCAGGGCACCACTGCCCCGTGTCCCTCAGCACCACATCTCCACGGCTTGGAAACCCCTCCAGGGATCAGGGGGACTCCACCCCTGCCCTGGGCAGCCTGGGACACGCCTGGGCAACCCTTGACAGTGGGCAAGAAATTGTTCCTCAGCTCCAACCTAAACCTCCCCTGGGGCAACCTGAGGCTGTTTCTTTTTGTCCCATCACTTGGGACAAGAGATCTCACCCCCAGCTTGGCTTCAAGCTCCTGAATTTCAGGGAGTTGTGGAGAGCCAGAAGGTCTCCCCTGAGCCTCCTTTGCTCCAGGCTCAACACCCCCAGGTCCCTCAGCCGCTCCTCCCCAGCCTCCTGCTCTAGCCCCTTGCCCAGCTCCGTTGCCCTTCTCTGGCCACGCTCCAGCCCCTCCAGGTCCTGCTGGGAGTGAGGGGCCCAAAGCTGAGCCCAGGATTCGAGTGTCAAGTATCCACATCACCTGGATTTAACCCAGCTTGCCAGCCAACAGTGATTGGAATTGCTTCTTGAGATAACCCACGTTAGTGGGGTTGGCCCCACAAGGGAGAGGGGAAGGTTGCGCCCAGGTAATTCTTTAATCATCCTTTTTAATAGTGCTTTCCCTCTCGGAACCAGCCGAGCTCCAGCTAGAACCCAGAGATGGCCCGGCAGCCAGCACGGCTCCTTCTACAAGCTGCTTTTCCTTGAGGTAACTCACCCCCCCTGCGTAAAGACCGCAGCTTTTTCTCCTCCTTCCACCCAGACAGGTCGATGTCATCACTTCCAAAACCACCAAGTGACGGCACCTGGCTGTGGCCGGGACAGCCTGTGCCTGCGAGAGCCGAGGAGCTGCCTCATTCGAGGTTATATTTGACCCGTGTAGGAAAACACAAAGGAAAAAACTGTATTTTTTAAATTTTTTTAATTTTTTTTTTTTTTAACTTTCTTCCTGTAAGGCGCCACACCCCCAGTTATTGACAGGGTAATTATACCCCAGACGAGGGTTTGTTTATAAAAGCAGCGTGATTCACGGCCGCCGGGCCTGCCGCGGGAGCTGGAAAGGGTTAACAACCTCCAATTATATCGGTCCGTGTGGAGAACCATAAACAGGAAGCTCTCCAGAAAAAAATATTTCAATTTAAACCTGGCTGACTCAGGTCGGCGGGTGCTGCCGGAGCCGCTCGGGAGGTGCGCGGGTCGCAGCCGGCCCCGGTTCATTACCGGTGGCTAATTACACCGCTGGTTCCAAAACGGCGGAGACGGGGAGAAGCGAGACCGGGCGGCATCAGGGGGTCGGATAATCTTGGGTTGGCTTCGTCCTCTTGGATGGCGGCGTAGAAGAGGTTGGTTGGAAGAGAACTTTGAGATCGTGGAGTCCAAGTGTTAACCCAGCGCTGCCAGGGCACCACTGCCCCGTGTCCCTCAGCGCCACATCTCCATAGCTTGGAAACCCCTCCAGGGATCAGGGGGACTCCACCCCTGCCCTGGGTGGAGCCAGCGTGGCTTGGGAGGCAGCGGGACCAAGCCAGAGGCCTAAACCTCGTGTTACTAGCTTAGAATTCCATGATAATTTGGACTGGCCCAAGGTGGGACTCTGGCAGCTTCTCAGGAAGCGCCTGGTGTGGATTTGGGGTGGGATGTGCTGGAGATGCCGCTGAGCTCTAGGAAACGACCCTCGCATTTTATGGTGGGACCAATCTTGAATGTTTAGTCAAAGCAATACGATGTGGAAAACACCGGGAGGTTTCGGAGGCGATGCTTTAACCAAGCAGCTCCTCTTTAACTTAATTAAATACGTCGAAAAGAGCAGCTGAATCCCTGGATTTTTATTATTACCGGTAGGTGAAAGGAATCCAATTATTTTCCGGGCGGCTGCAGCCGCCTGACCCAGCCGCCCTTACACGTGTCGTGGCATCGCTGCGGAGCACTCTTCACCTCTCAGCGAGCTCGTGCGAGGGCGGGGAGGGGGGAATTGTTCAGGTAACCCAGATTTGACTCGCGCCCCTATTAAAGATTTTAAGAATGAAGGCAGCTCGCTGGCAGGTGAGCCGCTCCTACAGCTGTTGTAGCTTCAGAAATCCTTTGAAGCATCTCGCAGCTCCAGACGCTCGGCTTGTTGCTTTTTTTAATATCCTCTTTCTAAATATTTACAGGGCTTTTTAGAATTTTTTTTTTTGGTTGTTTTTGGGGTGGTTTTTTTTCAAACGTTGTTTCTTCTGTGTTTTTTCTCTCCTGCCTTTCGGGTTTGTTGTTACACGCCGCGCGTTCTTCAGCCTGGAGCATCCATCGCGTTTATTCGCCTCACTGGGACAGTGGGAGGCTGGGGAAAGGAGCCTGCTGAGGCTGGAGGTGAAGGTGCTGAGCTCGGGGGAGCCCCCGGCTCTCGGAGCTGCACAAAAAGGGGGTGTTGCTGCCCCAGATCCAGCCCTTTTCACCCCCAAACCCATCAGCGAGGACGAGCCCCGCGGGGCTGGGCTGTTTGAGGCCGGCGTTTTTCGCTTACACCTTCCCTCTTCTCTCTCTCTCTTTTTTTTTTTCCTCCAGGATACCGTTCAAGATCGGGCAGCCCAAGAAACAGATTGTACCCAAGACAGTGAGTAAACCAGTTTTCCCCCTTTTTTAGCTCCAGCCTCTGATCATGTGGCTGATGAGTCAGGGCGGCTCTTTGACTCGTCCCATTTTGCGAGCGGGCGCGTGTGCGCGCGCGTGGGAGGGAGATGGGAGCGAGCAGAACCTGTTGCCGCGTGTGACCAGCGCTCGGTTCCTCGTGCGAGGAGTGAGGGGGAGCCCCAAGCAGCCAAGAGTATTTTAGTATTTCGGGTTCGGGAACTGTTTCGTTTCTTATTTTTTACTTTTTTTTCCCCCCCTTTTCTTTTTTTTTTCTCTTTGGGGAGGTGGGTGAGGGGAAGAGCTCTTTTGGGCTGGCACAGTTTTCCTCGGAGATGGTTGAACGGGTTTCCTTCCTTCCTTCCTTCTTTCAGCAATGGCTTGTTTGTTCATCCTTTCTGAGCAGATGGAGGAGGAGGAGTGGTTCAGATCGCTGAATATAACTGTTTCCAAAGAAAGGCTTATAAGCCGAGATGCTTAGTGCTCGGGCGTGAATTAATTTGTGCTGCGCAGCATTTGCTTTAAAAGCAAATTAAAAAAGCATTTTGTAATTTCTCGGGTGTTTGAGGCTCCTACCCCGAGCGCTGCTGCTCGCAGCTGGCTGTGGTATTTTCCCTCCCGAAGCAGATGGTCTTCGCCTTGGTCCTGTGCAGAGAAAAAAAAAGCTGTGGGACCTCTCGGGAGCCGTCCCTGCAAGCCAACTTGTGTACCTGCTCTAAAATAAGTGCCCCGACGGCCAGCGCGGTGGAGACCTTGTCTTTATAACGGCATTGGTGACCTAATCCCTTCGACAGACTTGACATCCCTGATCCTTCCTCTCTGGGCCACTCGCAGCGGCTTAATTCCTCAGGATGCGTGGGCACTCCTGTTTACGGGGCAGTTTCTCCTTGGGACATGACATTTTCCCCCGGAGGCACAGGGCTGATCCTGCCACTCCCTCGACAGCTTGATTGTCGGGGTTTCTTTTAAACGATTCGGTCGCTGCTGCTGCCGCCGTAGAGCAGCAATTCTCTGTAGCGGCTCCAAACTGTCAGTATAAAATTTAAGCTGCGCAGCTGACAAAGACAAGGACAGATCGAATCCCTCGGTGGTTTTCCTGTCTCTTCAGCTGCCCTTTTTCCTTGGTGACCAGCCGGCGGTCCCTCAAGAAGGACGATCCACCAGCCTCCGCTCTTCACAACCATTCCCCATCCTTCCAGGAGACCCCACGTTGCCTCACTCCACAAGATCTTGCCTCCCATTCTCTTTCCCGGTGTTTCCAACACTGGCGTCCTCCCAGGGTGCTGCAAGAACCAACTGGGTGTCTTGTCTTGACCAGCTTTCTTGGACATCTCATCGCGCCCTGTCCTCACATCCCAGTTGACTTCTTTTCCCCTCATGCCAGCGCTTGCTGGTTTCCCTCTGCTCTTGCTGCGTGTGCGGTTGGAGAGGTTTGTTTGAGAGACCTCATCTCTCCCCTGTGCCCTTGCCGCTGAAATCGGCCATCCCTGAGCTGCAGCAGGAGCTCGAGCTCCACACAGATGAACACCTTGGAGAGCCGAGCTGCTCGGGTGCGCTGTTCTGAGGCAGTTGGCAGGCATTGCATATATATATATGTGTGTGTGTGTATTAAATGGAACAGCTCAGAATATCCGCAGGCAGAGGTTCCTTCAGCAGCGCGAGTGTTTCCAGGCCTTTTCCCTTTCCTTCCTTCCTTCCTTCTTCCTCTCCCTTAGCTCCCTGGAGGAGAACAACAAGGGGTTTTGTGTTGGTAGCTCGGAGTCAGCTGGCGATTTTCAAATGGCTTCCCCTTGCCGTGTGTCGATGCCGCTGATACTTTCCAGGCAGCAGATCTGTGGAAAGCAGAAAACAGGAAGCCCCAAAGCTCCTCAACCTCCCAGTAAGTGTCAAGTGCAGCTCTTCAAAGAAGAACAAACGGCAGGAAAACCGCCGCTCTCCCCCAGGAGCGAGGCGCTCGGCGGCGTGGGGTGGAAGCGATGGGGCTGCTTTGTAGCTTTGGCGAGCTCCGGGCCCCCAGCTTCACCTCCCGGTTGCGGGCAGAGATGCTCCATCTGTGCGGGCTGGAGGGAACAGCCGGTAGCGGCCGAGGGCTGCGAGATTCCAGATGTTGGGCTCTGGAGCCGGCTGCAGGAAGCGGGAAGGTGTGGCATCGCCGGCGCTGCATCCCAAGCCGATCAGAAGGGAAGTGGTTGCGGGTTGAGGATCTCCCACTCACAGAGATTGGACCGCAAAAGAGGAGGGGAGGGAGGGGAGAGGGGAAGAAAAAACCCCAAACGTTTGTTAGGCTCCAACTTCTTTGGCTCTCCACGAGGCGTTGAAGTGGAGCGGGGAGAGAGAGGCTGCGCTCGCCAGCGAGCCTTTTTTGTTTTCTCGATGAAACGACGCTGGGGCTGGTGTCAAACCTGGGCCGGCTGTAGTACTGAAAAGCAATTTGCCTGGGCTGCCGAGGGAATTAGTCATGACTCCCCGTGCCCACTCGCTTCTGATCCTTTGAAGAAGGGCATGGTGTCAGGCACAGTTTAGCTCTTCAGGTAGAAGGAAAACCCTCGTAGAAAATATCGGCTGGTGAACTGAAGTGATCTCCCGCCCCCCAGACGTGCCTCTGCTTTGTTTCCACCTTAACCTGGGCAAATCCAATTCCAGACAGCGTAATCTCTCCCCTCCTCTCCCCTGAAAAGAGCAGCTGTCACCGGGCTTGCCGAGAGGCCGGGAGCTGGGTGGGAGGATCTAATGCGCCGAGAGGACCTGCTGTCAGCAGGACGCAGTCACACAGCCCAATTAAACTAATGCCCAGTGATAGGAGTTAAACCTGTTAGAATTATATCTCTCTGCAGAATGTTTATTGCTCAAATCCGATGCGGCGATGAAGCCTCTTACGGCAGAGATGTTCTTCCCTTCCCCCCGGGACAACTTTGGTCTGAGCAGAGGTTACGCTGGAACCGGAGCCGTAGTTGTCTCCTGAGCTCTCCTGCAGCTCCGGCTTGCTGAAGTTCATCTGCATCACCCCGAGGTTGTACCCGGCTCATCACCGGGGCTGGGGTTATCCGAGCTGGCAGGTAGCCGGCAAGAAGAGCCGGCCATGCATCCCCACAGGGCGCGGAGCCGGCTTGGAAGCCGGGGGAGTCAGATGGCTTTTGGGATAGAGCAGCCCACCGCGCAGCCCCTTCGCGTCACCTGGGTTTTACCCCTTCTTTCCTCCTTCCCTCAGCAGCACTCTGGCCTGGGCTGACTCAGATGGCTCTCGCCTTCCTCCTCCTCGCTGCCTAACCTTGGGTGAGTCAGCTTGGCGGGGAGCGGAGACCTGAGCCGCGGGCCCTGCCAAGCCTCCCTTCCTTGACTCATCCCAGCAGCTCTGCCTTCCCCAGGGAGGTCGGACGGAGGAGCTCCATGAGCAGGAGGATTCCGCCGCAGCTGCCCGCCCGGCAGCGCCTTTCCATCGGGCTGCACCAGCGAGCTGGAAATCCCGAATGAACCGAGGAAATGTCGCAGGAACGGTGGGGTGAAACCGAGTGACACCGGTTAGATCATTTGCCTTGTTTTCACTCTCTTCCTTCCGTCTTTAGCGGGACGTAATCACTCCCTGTGGTTTGGAGGTGCAGCCTTCCAGAAGCCTTTCTTGAAAGCTTTCCTGCTCGATGGGGTTTTGGGTGGCCAAGCCCAAGACATCCCAGATACACCCCTTGTTTCTTTGGTGCAGGGCCGCAGAGCGAATGTTCATCCCCATTACTCACCTCGAGTCTCCTCGTGCTTGATGGGATCGCAAAGGCTCAGCAGAAGTTCCAGGTCGTAGCAGAATTTCTGGCCTAATTCTCTGGGTTTCCATTTTTCAGGGGAGAGCAGGGAGGAGGAAGCGTGTGCGTTCCTCTTTTTCCCCAAGACCCGCGAAGAGGCTGAGACCACTGGAACATGTAGAAATCAGCTCGTTCTCCTCCTCCAGGGAAAGAAATGTACCTCAGGGGAGCGAGAAGGTTCATCACAGCCCCTGATTTCCATCTCTTTGTAGTGTTGCCTTTGGTCTTTGCTGCCTCGCCTCGTCACCGCGGCGGCGATTCTGATCCTGCCCTTAAAGCGGGAGGGATGTCCCCGCGGGTGGACGGCCCGGTGTTTGCAAACAAAAACAGAACAGGGGTGCGAAAGGAGAGCCTGGTTTTATTTCCCTGCTTTGAAGAACTCGTCGTTCTTTATGTAGATTTATATAAAAACCCAGAGCCGAGCGCTCTTGCATTAACGAGCCCCTGTGCCTAGAAGAAAAAGCGTTCGCTACAGAAACACGGTTTGATGATTTTCTCTCTCTTTTTTTTTTTTCCTCTCCCCTTTTTTCGAGTTTTCAGCTGAAAGAGGCTGCGGAGAAGGGGAGGGGGGGGATTATTTCCACATTACGGAAACTTCCCTCCAGGATATTGTAATTTTCTCGCCTGTACTTCTTGTTCTCATTACTCTTAACGCGATAATCCGATCCAGAGCCTTTCGCCGTAAGTGCCGGGTACGTGTGGCCGTTGATGATAGCTCCTGGGAGCGGGAATTACTGTGTGCTCTGCAAAACGCGCTCGGCTCGCTCGCAGCTCGTCCTCCTCGCGCGCTTCGGACCCGCCGGGAAATCCGCGCGGTGGGAGCACGTGCGAGAGGATCTTCTCTGCTTCGCTGCTCGTATCCTATAGCCGGGCTGCGGCGCTGACTTGGGAGGGCTCCACCAGCCTGCCAGGGCTGGTAACCAGTTGCTCCTGTGGGCGTGAAAAATAAGAGCAATCTTCGGGCAGCTGTCTCTGCGTAGATGGCACCAGGGGTGTGAGTCAGGCTGGGCAGCTGAAGCGTCGCCGTGGAGATTTCACCTCGGTCGTGTGGAGAAAGCGAACTGGGTTGTGTGTTTGGGGGGAAACTTGGAAGCCCTGGAAGGTTTTGGGGGTTCACGTCACCCGGCGGGGGGATGCTGCAAGGTGGGGAAGCTTTGCCTTGTAGGCATTAGGTGACAGTGCCTGTTGCTCATCTCGTGGTAATGGGGGAATCCAACAGCAAAAAGGAAGATCTCGTGTAGGTAGTTTCATTGCTTAGAATCATAGAATGACAGACCGGTTTGGGTTGAAGGGACCTTGAAAGTTCATCTCATCCAGCCGTGTCCCTGCAGGGAGCAGGGCCATCTGCAACTAGAGCAGGTTGCTCAGAGCCCCCAACAACCTCCCCTGCAATGGGGACAGGGCTGGGGCAGCCACCACCTCTCGGGGCAACCTGGGCCAGGCTCTCCCCACCCTCAGCACCAACAATTCCTCCCTTTTTTCTCACCTAAATCTCCCTCTGTCAGTTCCAACCCATCCCCCTTGTCCTGTCCCCACAGGCCCTGCTCCAAAGTCTGTCCCCATCTTTTTGCCAGGCCCCTTGAAGCCCTGCAAGGCCCCCAGAAGGTCTGTGCGGAGCCTTCTCTTCTCCAGGCTGAACCCCCCCAGCTCTCCCAGCCTGGCCTCCCAGCAGAGGGGTTCCAGCCCTCCCAGCATTGCTGGGGCCTCCTCTGGCCCCGCTCCACCAGGTCCCTGTCTCTGCTGGGCTGAGACCTCCCGAGCTGGGCCCAGCCCTGCAGGGGGGGCTCCCCAGAGGAAAATAGAGGGGCAGGATCCCCCTCCCTCAACCTGCTGCCCACATTTCATGGCCAAACCCTCCAGTTCTTGGAGGAACCTCTTGCTGAGCAGACACGAGGAAGAGCTCAGAGAGGGCTGGAGCTCCGCGCCAGGGCAAAGATACCATCAGCCTTCAGAGGACATATTTTCGAGCCGTGCCTGACCCTCTTCGGTTCGCAACCAAAAAAACAATTCACACCTAGGGCGTATAAATAGCGCTCAATACTCCCTGGTTATTTTCGCAGCCGGAACAGCCCTAGAAACGGCGGCTGATTCTTTTACTACGTGCCGGTTACCTGACCTCCCGGCACCAGCTGCCGCGGATTGCTGCCGAACCGCGAAGCCGGCACAAGTCGTGTGAGCTGCCCCCACACTGCTCCCGGCCCCTTCTCCAGAGACCATTTTTAGCAGCGTGAAAGGGAGTAGCTGGAAGCTGGGTGGAGGGCTTGCGTTGGTTGTGGCTTTTTTTCAGCGGCGGGGAGAGCCAGCCCGCATCCCCCGGATGGTGGGAGCTGATGGTGCGGACAGCTGGCCCGATGGTGGCCAAAGCCGGGCACCGGCTGCCTGCGGAGCTCGAGCGCGTCTGAAAGAGCAGACGGGGAAAGATATTTAGGCGAAGGAGGTTGTGAGAAAACTGGGCTCGCTGGGCTCCGTCTTAAAATACCAGTCTTTTCATAGCGATGTTGATTGAAAAGCAAATGTCCCCGCCGAGCGTTGCGCATCGCGCTGTTACGTCAAGCCCGGGCTTGAAATCCTGAGGACAGCGTGGAGATTTGGAACAAACCTTAGGATCCTTCTAGTCCTGGCTGCCTGCAACACTAAAGCGTCTCCTTAACAGCGCGCGGGAGCTTGACAACAGAAGCGAGCCCGGGGTTGATCCCGTGACAACAAAAGCGCGTGGATTCGCTCTCGGCCGGTCAAGCGAAATCCATTTGCCGATTTGGTCGGCGAGGTGCGGAGCGAATGTTTAAGCGTGTGTTAAAAACAGTCGGCAGGGAAGGAAAGTTCCTTAAAATATCTCGTAGCGCTGGAGACTGGCTGCCAGATAGCAAGTAGGAGGGAGCAGTCATTGATGTGGCATCGGGAGAAGGCTGTTCTTCAGCTCCGCGATCTTCACCAAGAGCAGGTTTCTCCTCCCTTCGCGAGGTGCCGCAGTCCTCGGGCACCTTCCAGCTTGAGGTGTCCTCCAGCTGATGTATTTCATCAGAGGGAGCTATCGCAGGAAGAAGGAGCGTATCCAGAGGGCGAATAATACGGAGATTGGAGGGTTGAGTGATGGCTTGAGGGGTTTGGAGGAAGAAAAGCCATCCTGTTGAGGATGGGGAAGGAGAGAGCGACTGGGTGGGGGTCTGGCAGCCAGCCCTAGGCAGACCCACCGCAGGAGGAGACCCTCCCACTGCTGGAGGAGAAGCAGTTCCTCAGCTTCTGGGACGCTGGTGCCTCTGGAAGCGAAAGCGGGCTCATCCCCCGCGCGCTAAGTTGCGATCTCTCCGCTTTTAAGGCATTCCCATTTCCTCCGTCGGCTTCCAATTCGTGTGCTTGGATGCGCATCCTTGGAAGGAGCTGACGCAGTTGGTGGCAGCGTCTTTTGCTCTAAGAGAGTCTGGAGGGAAAAAAAAACCACCCCAGCCACCAAACCCAAGACTTGATTTCCTTCTGAAGCAGAACTCCCAGGAGAGCTGCAGCTCCTGCGTCCCTGGCTCCAGCGAGGCACCTCCCGAGGTCAGGTTTCCCTGCACGGGTAGTTCCCTCTCCAAGCTCTGAGCTGATTTCCATCTCTTCTTTCCGCAGGTGGAGAGAGACTTTGAAAGGGAATATGGGAAGCTTCAGCAGTGAGTATCAACCACGCTGGCCAAACAGGACCCGTCGCATACTTCTCCTCTCTGCCCTCTCATTGCATCTTCCCAGGAAATTTTAAGCCGGTTACGCTCTTCCCAGCAAATCGCTCCCTGCCCTGTAATTTCCCATTCTTCCGAGTTTCTCCGGTGCTTTGAGTGTTCAAAGGTGTCCTAAGAAGCATTTGCGGCAGGGTTGAGGTTTGCAGATTATGGCAGCTCTGAAGTAAAAGAGCGTAAAATGGCCAGAAAGCGGCGGGGTCAGCGAACAGCTCGACACCTCCGAGGACAAACGCTGGTTTTTACCAGGCTGACTGTGTCCCCCAAGCTCACCCTTATCATCGGGAAGCATTTGGCTTGGCCATTTGTGGTGAAGTTGCGAGGGCTTAAGAAAATCTGTGACTCTGAAGAAGAGATCACCAACTTGAAAAGGTTGAAAACCATCTGAAAACCACCAGAAAAGGTTGAGCAGCACAGAGCCTTGCCTGGGTATTTTTAACTGGCAGCAGAAGCCAGCATATTCAGCCCCTAAATGATTTTGTTGCGCGTATGATGCACACTTCGAGTCGTTCCTTTCCAAGATTCAGCCTTTGCCTTGTTCTCCCATCTTTCAGATTGGAAGATCAGACCAAAAAACTTCAGAAGGATATGAAGAAAAGCACAGATGCGGACTTGGGTATGTGACTGTAGGATACATAGACTGTGAACTTGGCCACAGAGAGATGAAGCGGCTTTCTCGAGATCACATGAGTAATCTGTGACAAGTCTGGAAAACAAATCGAGATCTCAGTCCCACTCAGTTTGCTTAGTTACAAGGCCATCTGCACGAGGGCTGCCGAGCAGTATCTCAGCCCGGGGAACAGCAAGTATGTTATGGGCTCTGTCCCTGTCTCCTGAGCTGCCTCTTCTCTCTGGCCTTGGACAAATCCCTTTCTTTTCTTCCTGCTTATAAATATCTGAAGGGTGGGAGCAAGAGGCTGGGGCCAGACTCTGCTCAGGGGTGCCCAGCGCCAGGCCAAGGGGCAGCGGGCACCAACTGGAAGGCAGGAGGTTGCAGCTGAGCAGGAGGAACAACTTGTTTGGGGGGAGGGTGTTGGTGCCACTTGAGGCCGGTTCCTCTTGTCGCAGGAGCGATCTGGTCGAGGGGAGCTGGGAGCAGTGGATTCGGTGGGTGCCGGGTACGGAGCCGAGCGGGGCACCCTGCAGAAACACGCAGCAAGGAGCTGGTTTAGACCCCACAGATGGCTTTTCTCAGCCTGTGCTTTGGAGCAGTCCCTGTTTGTACCAGACCCCCACAGCTCCTGAAGCCAAGGCAGATGCACCAGTACAAACAGGGGTGGGCTGGACTGGTCCAACGCTCATCCGGTGGGATTTTGGTTCAGAGAGGGGCAGGGGAGTGGGAAAGAGCCCCGCCGGGCGCTCTGCCAGCAGCAGGGCTGGCAAATTTGGGGCTTCCCATGATAGAGGCTCTCACCTGTACGTGCGTCTGACACAGACACGTGTCCCAGCTCTTGCCTGTGCTCTCCCACCCTTCCCAACACAGTGTTGGGAAAGGCACCAGGAACCGGAGCTGCCAGGACTCCTCTCTAGGGTGCAAACTGCCCTTTGTGGGGATTCTGGTCATTGTCAGGGATCCGTGGTTCAGTTTTTCCTCGTTAAGGATTCCCCTCCCCTCCCTTGCAGTGGGCGTTGTTTATATGGAGCATTTCAAGTCCCAGAGGAGCTGTGGGAGGACTTTCTTTTTCCGTTCTGCTACATGGCAGAGTCACAAATGAGCCTTGGCCAGATCCAGGAAGATCTGATGTCTCATTTAAAGGCATGAAATCATGAGTGTGAGAGGAGAGTTCTGAGCGGGGTCTGGTGAGGGATGGGTGAAGGAGGAGGTAGATCGGGATGAGGTTCCTGCAAGGCTTGGCTGGTGTCCTGGGAGCAGGGAATAGGTTATTAACAGCGCTCTGAACTGTGGCTGAACGTCACTGAGCCCCTTTCACACCCTCTTCCCAAGCCAAATGTGATCTTAAGGAGCAGGAAGATGTTCTCGAGTTGGAGACAAAAGCTCTCCTGTTGAAACGAGCTTGGTTTTGCTCTCTGGAGCATGTCTGGTTGTTCTCCACAACTTTTATCAGGGTTCAAACCAGCAGCAGCTCTCTAAAATCACTACCTTTAATTGAAAGCATGTCCCACATGCTTTTATGATCAAAGTGCAGTGCAGACCCTCCTGAAGCCCACCCCAAGGGGCAAATGATGCTCTCCTCCTTCTTCCTTCTTCTTTATTCTCCTTCTCTTTCTCCTTTTTCTTTCTCCTTCCTTCTTCCTTCTCCTTCTCCTTCTCCTCTCCCACATCAGCCTGGTGAGTTTGAGGAGAGGACTCACCAACAGGGACGTGGTGGTGGATGCTCTCCCAAGGTCCCAGCTCCCTGCCCACCAGTGGGCACACAGCTGCCTGGGGAAGCCCAGCGCTGATTTTTCAGAGCCACTTAGGGGGGGTCAAGGATGGAGGGGAAGCCCCTGGCCCCAAATCTCCCTGAAGCCCCCAGTTTCTGGGCTCCCGGCCTGACCCCACCGCTCGCAGCCGCTCCCCTCGCTCCACAGCACTTCCAATCCTCTCCTTGGGAATGGAAACTCATTTTTCTTCCAGCCAAAGGAGTTCTGCTGTTCGTAACTCCGTCCCGTTTTGGCACAAATCCTCCCTCAGATGTGGTCACACATATGGATTATTTCCCATCTGTTTAAAGGTTTAAATGCCTAAACCCTTCATGTTTGGATAATAGAGGGATACGGGAGCTTTGTTATTCCGGAGCGAGCGTCTCGTTCCGCGTTCGCCTTCCCAACCATTTAGCTTCTGAGCTCGCTGCCATAATTGTGTGTAACCTTTAAATCAGAACGTTTAACCCCCTTGATTTATGATCTTAAGCCCCATTATTCAGATGACTTCAACTTTTTAATATCTGAGCGAGCGCAGGAGGAGCCTTTCCAAAGCTCAGCCGTAGCACGGCTCGAGCATCTGGCTTTCTGATCTTCAACTGGAATAACTTCCAGCAACAGCGCTGACGAAAAAGAACATTTATTTTTTTTTAGTACCCAGGACTTCTTTTTTTTTTTTCTTCTTTATTCCCATCTATATTGATGCTCATCTTTTTATTCAGTTGGGGTTTTTTTTTTTCCTTGTTCCGTACCTTAGCGATCTTCTCGCTCTTTCCTAGCGGTCCCTGTCGCGGGGATTTAATTTTCCCTTTGAAGACCGAGCGCGTGCATGGGAGGAGAGCTGGGTCTGATGGAAAACAAGCAGCAAGACTGGGTGAGGCAGGAGCTGAAGGGTCAGAGGGTGACCTGGTGCTTCTCAATGGCAATCTCAGCACGTGGAGAGGCTTCAACCTCTGCATTTTCTTTTGTATTTTTTAAGAATAATTAAGGCTGGAAAAGCCCTCTTAGATCATCGAGTCCAGCCTGTGACCTACCACCACCACTCAGCTAAACCCTGCCACTGAGTGTGGCATCCAGGCTTTAATTTTCCACTGATTTGTGGGGTTGGTCTCCACGGGGTAGAGAATTTGAGGGGAAGTGCTTGGCCAGCTTGTGTCTCTGCCTGTTGGGAGAGGAAAAAGAGAAACCTCCTCTTCCAGCCCTGTCGCTCCGGTCCTTCCCCACCAGCGCTAAATCCACTTCAGATAGACGTTGTTGTTGTAAAGCCGTTTGAAAAGCTTTAATGGACTGCGATTTGTTCTCATTGTGGAAGAGCTGTAGCGAGGCTGAGAGTGACACTTAATAGTCTGCCGAGAAAAGGCATACTTAGAAAAAAAACCCCACAAACCCATCTACGCGGTTTTCAAGAGAACGGTGCTTTTGTTAGCCCGGGATTATTTCTGGCGACATCACGAGCCGCGCATCGGAGCGGTTCAGACTTAACTTATGGAAAAACACTTCTCGGGACGTTTACACCGAGGAATTGGTGACCCTCCTTTTCTTTTCTCTCAGCCACCAGCGAATATCTTCCTGGAAAGTTGTCCCAAACCCCCCGTCGGTGGCTTGAGACCCCGATTTCTGCCCGTGTTGCAGACGTAGGTGCCAGCCCTGGTGAGGAGCGGGTTGTGTGGGTGTCTCATAGCTCAGCCGTGACCCTCTCTGCTCTCCTTTGCCCACAGCCATGTCCAAATCAGCCGTCAAGATCTCTTCGGACCTGCTGTCCAACCCGCTGTGTGAACAGGAGCCCAGCTTTCTGGAGATGGTCACGGCCTTCGACACGGCGATGAAGAGGATGGACTCCTTCAACCAGGAGAAGGTGAGTATGGGTTTGGCTGAAGAAGGGGAGACCAGAGCGTGCTGGGTGCTGCTGATATCACGCCCTTCTCCTCCTCCCCTTTATGTCATCATCTCCAAGGTCCTTCCCGCATGAGTGTCTCTTTAATCTTGCTCTTCTCCCGACTCTGGTTGCGCTGGGGATTGCAGCTCACCCCCAGCGCTTGGGAGAAGTTTGCTGTTTTCTGGTTAAAGGGCATTGTGGTTGTGCTCAGAAGGCCACATCATGCCCCTGGTAGGCTCTGTGCAGACATGTATGGTCATGCCAACAGGCTTTTTCTCCATCTGAACATGAGGAGAAACTTGTTTGGAGGGAGGGTGTTGGAGCCTGGCCCAGGCTGCCCAGAGAGGTTGTGGAGTCTCCTTGTGTGCAGAGATTCCAAGCTCGCCTGGACACTGCGATGCTGGGCCCCCTGCTCGGGGTGACCCTGCTGGAGCAGGGGCGTGGCACCAGAGGAGCTCCAGAGGGCCCTTCTAACCCCCACCAGTCTGTACTTCTGTGATTTTTCACCAATCCTGACATCTAATCATCCTTTCTGCTTTCAACAGGTGAATCAGATCCAAAAGACAGTCATAGAGCCTTTGAAAAAGTGAGTACCCATGTTGTCTTGTGAGCCGTGTCGAGTGTTGGTCGTCACCTTGTCACCACCTGTACTTTAGGGCCTTGTAGCATCAAAAGAGATGTTGCCAGGTTAGAAATCAGCTCTTCCTAAGGAGGTGCTGTGACAACCGTTCCCCCAGCGCTGCCAGGGCACCACTGCCCCGTGTCCCTCAGCACCACATCTCCACGGCTTGGAAACCCCTCCAGGGATCAGGGGGACTCCACCCCTGCCCTGGGCAGCCTGGGACACGCCTGGGCAACCCTTGTGAGGGAGAAATTGTTCCTCAGCTCCAACCTAAACCTCTTCTGGTGCAACTTGAGGCTGTTTTCTCTTGTCCTTTTGCTGTCTCAGTCCCTGGAGAAAGTCCTCCAGAGCTCTCGAGGAAAAGCTTCAGATCATGCACGATCTGAAGGGGCCAGCGTGGGGTGTCTGTGGAGGGGAACCCGTTGCAGAGTCCCACCAAGAGCCAGAGAGGTGGCAGGGAGCTGGACCTTGCTCCAAACCGCTCCCATCCGCAGATGGCTTAGAAATAAATGGGAGAGCAAGAGCTGGAGGTGTTGAGAGGGTCCTTTCGGTGTTTTCCCCCGTTGTGCCTCAGCGCCGCGGCAGTTCTGGCACCTGGGTGTGTTGCGGTGCAGCTGTTCCCTGCCTGCGCCGTTCCCCGTGGCGTGAGGAGCCGTTCCCGGTGTCACGGGCTGTACCCCCACGTTTCCACACCAACCGTCTGCTGAAACCCCGAGCTCGGCTGTTTTGTCACCAGAACAAGAGCAAAGCGAGCGAAAAGCAAATAAAATTACTTTAATATGACAGTAAGTGGCGCAAATTGCTGAATAACAATTTCAGTTTAGGTTTGACACGAGGTGGTTTGGGTTGGGGTTTGGTTTTTTTTTGGTTTGGTTTGGGTGTTTTTGTGTTGGTTTTTGAAGTCGTTTCTGCCCAAATCTGAAAGTGAAATCTCAGGGCATGAGGTTAGTGCGTGTTTCTTGCCGGGGGATGTTTGGTGAGTCAGGTTTTACCTCGGTCGTCTCTCCACGACCAGAAATTCTTGATGATTATTTAGGGGGAACAAAAAAAAAAAAGAGAAAGGAGTAAAGAGAGAGAGAAAAAAAAAATCCCAGGCTTATGCTGTAGAATTGTGTTGCTTATTATCTACATTCTCCTCATGAAAGATACATTAACTTCTTCTTCCAGCATTCTGTTAAAATTGGAAGAAGGGCTCATGGCTCCAAAATCTTTATGGGTTTTTGATTTCCGCCCCCCCCC
>WEIS01018613.1:0-14789 GCA_013389965.1 Todus mexicanus | reverse complement strand
TTCCCCCCCCCCCCCCCCAACTTATGGTAGTTGATGAACTGAAAGATAACACAGACCTTGCGAAAACGACAATACCCATCCCTGCAAACCCCGCCGTGGGTTTGCAACCCTGCCCAGCATAGGGGGTGGTTCATTCTGGACCATAAACCCATTTCCACGTCGCCGGTGTCTTTTTCTGCAGGATTTTTTTTCCCGAGGTGCTGTAGATGCAGAGTGGGAAGGCCCCTTTTCCTCTTGCTTTGGGTTTGAGCGAGGGCACGGTGTATTTTTCCTGCCACGGGGACATCTTGCAGGACGTGGGGGGCAGTTGGTTTGTTCCTCCCCGGTGCCCAGGATGTTTCATCTCACACTCCAATCCCTGGTTATCTATCCAGCCCTCGGTGACACCTGAGGGTTTTTCCTCCAGCTTTCCAGCCTTGGCAACTCTCTCAAACCTTCTAAATTTCCACTGGACTCAAAGCTGGTTATTTTTCTCCCCCTTCTTGCCCTTTGGCACCCGCAAACAGCCGCTGCGTGCTCTTAACCAGCTTACATTTCACGCTCGGAGCAGCACCGAGCAGCCCCCCCCCAAAAAAAACCCCGTTCCTTTCGCTCCTTCTTTGCGACTCGTAGGGGCCAGGAACATCTCGAAGGAGCCCAAGGGTCCGTTTCTGAGGCTAATGAGATGCAGGAGAGAAATGCAGAGCTTGCACCTCCCTCCCCTTGTCCTGCTGGCAGAGAAACTCCAGCGACGTTCCGAGAAGAAAAGTTTCAGATTAATGAAAGCTGCCTTGAGGAGCTCCGCCGCTTCCCGCTTAGGTATTGGTTCCCCTTGCAGAGACGGTTCCTCCTCAGCCTCTCCCAAACTTGCTTTGACCTAGAAAGAAAAAAAAAAAAAAAGCAAGTCTTTTTTTTTGCTGCAACATCTGCACTTTATTACATCTTCACTGGTGGTCTTTTGCAGTTCATTAGCCAAAGAAACAGATAAGTCTAATCCCGGCAATTATCGTTAGCGGTGATATATTGTAATCGGAGGCACATGGGGGAGGCGAGTCTCCATTCAGTTGTCCAGGGATCGCTTCAGACAAATGCTGGAGGATTTGTTCAAGCCTGTAGAAGAAAGCGGGAGTAGATTTAGAGGGAGGCATGTGGAGGCTCGTATTGTTTAAACCCTTCTGCTCCTGGGGACTTGGGGGGGTTATTCAAGAGTTTTGTTGAGCTCCGAGAAGCCCTTGGCTGGGAATGGCTCATTGAACCTCAGGGCAGGAGCAAGAGCTGTGGTGAGAACATCGCCTGTGGCTTGGGCGAGGAGCTGGGGTGGCTGGGAAAGGTCGGGAGGGATCTGCTCTCTCCTCCTGGGGAGATGCCGGCCTAAATTCACACCAGATCAAGCGGATTTGGAGCAAACCCAGCTGGTTTTTACTTCGCTCTTCCAGTTCTTCGCTGTGGCTCGGGTGAGGTGCATTGGCTGGAGCGGGGGCTGGTGCCGGATGGTGTGTTGTCATCTCGGCATGTGCCGCGTTACGTGCCGGTGTCTCAGGAAGGAGCTAGCTTAGATAAACCAGGTGCTTTGGAGGTCCAGGGGCTTTAATGCCTTTCTCAGTGATTTTCAGCGCCGTGGGGTCTCGATTCAGCCAACTCTACTGGCCTGAACCTCCCTGAGCTCCAGGACATCGTGGTCACCCTGGCTCGGTGCCGTCCCCTCAGCTCCCAGCATGGTCCTGCTCCTGCAGCAGGACAGGGAGAGGCTTGGGCAGGGGTGACCCAACAGGCAGTGTCTCCTGCGTGCCATCAGCCGGGGCTTGGGTGTCCTCCCAGCAGAAGGTCCCAGAGCTGCAATCCAAAAGCAGGTTGATGTATATACATTTGGTCAGAATTTTTGTCTACTGGCAATAGCAATTGGGGCTTGGCATCCACAGAGCTAGTCATCTTCTTCTTGGTTTTCTTCTTTCTTCTCTTCTTCTTTCTTCTTCTTTCTTTCTTGTTCTTCTTTCTTCTCTTCTTTTTCCTTCTTTCCTTCTTCTTCCCTTTTTCTCTCTTCCTTTTCTCTTTCTTCTCTCTTTCTTTTCTCCTCATTCTCTCTCTCTGTTTTTTCTCCTCATTCTCTCTCTCTTTCCTCTTCTTCCCATAGCCCTGCCATCGCCATGAACCCCCCAGCTCCGTTTCCTCGCCGCCAGCCCAAGCCGATAACCGGCCATGAGCAGCCCCAGGGGTGCCGGGGAGCGGAAGCAGGAAAAGCCGCTTTCATGTCCTTAACGAGCCCCTAATGAGGATTTCGTGCACAAAGCTACAGCCACATGGCTGCCTGGCCCCCTCCCGCCGCGCACACGCGGGGCTCTCCGCCGCCTAATCCCCCAGTGCTTTGCCTTTTCCTACCGGCAGCTTCATTTCTGTCCCTTTTCGGAAGGGCTGGTTTTAATTTCCCCCTTCCTGGTGGGTGGACAGGCCCACGACGGACGTGTGGGCACGGGCCGAGGAATGGCAGGAATCCTCCAGCAGAGCCCAGCTGCTTCGGCCTCGCGCTGAGCCGCCCTTGCACCTCTCCAAACCTCCTCCTCCTCCTCCTCCTCCCATCCCCCACCGTTTGCTTTTGCATCTGATGCTCCCCAGCTCCTCGAGTCCATTTTTCCTCATCCAGTGCTCGCTGTAGATCTTCTGCTCTTCCTTTTGCTTTCGTTATCCCAGCCGTTATCCCTCAAATCACACCTTAGGGAAGAGCCTAGCCCAGCTCACAGGGTTACCAACCAGAGTGCTGGAGACACTTGAAATGGGAAGAAATTAAGATTTTCCCATTATTTTTCCCCCATTTCGAAGCCCTAGAACCGCTTGTGCATTGCTGATGCTAAAAACGGGGGCTGGAGGAGGCCACAGGGTGAGCATCAGGGATGGAGAGGGTGAGGAGAAGACCTGGGGGACCTTGCTGTAGATGAGGAGGTGACGGGATGGTCCCACTCGCAGGGACCGCAGCCTCCCCACCAGAGCAGGAGAGATGTTTTCACTCGTCAAGCACCAGCCTCGTGAGCCGGGCTGAGGAACGAACGACTCCATCAGCACCGGGAATCCTGGTGGCACTTTCATCTCCCCTGGCAGCGTCTCTCCAGCCCCGTCCTTTGATGCCGGGGAAGCTGAAGGGAGCCTGACGTGGAGACGAGACGACACCACGATTTCGAGTTCCGAGAAGCGGGTGGTTTGCAGGGTTTTTTAAGTTCTCCAGAGCTAAACTGTCATCCTAGGAGGAGTTCACCGGTGCATTCCCCCTCTCCGGGGAGACAGTAATTTGTATTTGCTTTCCGTTATCCCTGCGTATCTCCCCTCACCTGCTCCTCTTAAGCCGCCTGGGCTCTAATCCCCTCTCAGCAGCCTTCCCTAAAAAGTGACAGGGACCAACGGCGGCTTATTCCACAAGCTGCTTTCGTGGCGGGGGCTCTAATGCCCGGCGCTGCTGGTTTACCTTCGCTCCTGCTCGGGGCTTTTAGCGCCATACCCACCAAATTTTCCTGAAGTCGGCTTTGGTTTGCTTGGCTTCGTGTGAAAAAAAACAAAGAAAGTATCGAGGAACAGGGGGTGGCCCTGGGGATTTGTGAGGGGTTCCGGCTCTCGGAGCTTCTCATCCCCTATGAGCGCTGGGGATCAGGGGAGTGCGAGGAGGAGGAAGACGCTGGGCTCATCAATAAATGCCCTCATCTGCTATGGGGCGTCTCCTCTGTGCTCCTCGGGGCGCTTTGCAGCAGGAGGAATGAGAGAATTGGTTGGAAGAGACCTTTAACTCATGGAATCCAACCATTATCCCAGCCCTGCCAGGGCACCACTGCCCCGTGTCCCTCAGCACCACATCTCCACGGCTTGGAAACCCCTCCAGGGATCCTGGGGACTCCACCCCTGCCCTGGGCAGCCTGGAGTCTTTGGAGAAGATGTTTCTCTTCATGTCCAACCTACACCTCCCCTGGTGCAGCTTGAGGCCGGTTGCTCTGGGGGAATTTCTGAGCTGCAGGGTTAATTCGTGTGGAGTAAGTAAGTCCTTCAGGGGCTGGAGGCAGCTTCGCCTCAATCCAGATCAGGCCGAGGAAGGAGCATCCTTCTCTGTGGAGCTGAGCTAATCCCGCGTGAAAATTAAAGCAGGTGACTCGTGAGGAGAGCTCAGTCAACACGGGGAGAGCTTGGTTGGCACAGGGAGAGCTCGGTCAGCTCAGAGAGAGCTCAGTCCGCGTGAGGAGAGCTTGGGCAGCACAAAGGGAGCTCAGTTGGCGCACTGACAGGGTCTGGAGGAACCATAACTGGCCTGGTCCAGGACAACCACCACACCAAGGTCACCACGTGGGGTGTGCAATAAATCCCGACACCGCTTTGCCGCTCGGGAAGAAACTCAGGGGGGTTTCAACTTCTCCGCTCGCTAAAACCCCTCGAGCATCTTGAGGAACATCCCTGAGGAACCCATCGCTGATGTTTCCATCAGCCAGGGCTGGGGAGGTGGGTTAGAGCCGGGGAGCTGACACGGTGCGTTTGATTACTGGCAGCTCGCGGAGCTGAGCCGTCCCTCCCCTCTGGCTGGAACGCGGCGTATAATCCGTGCATTAAAAAGTCCTTCTGAGGCAGTGGTTGCGGTGCCTACACAGAAACGGCTTCTTCAGATCCAGCGCCGTAGATATTTTCTTCAAGCGCCGCCGGAGCGCGGTGTCCTTCCTTCCATTCGGGGCTGCGAAATCGCAGCGAGTCGATACTAGGAACAGAAAGGGGGAAAAAAAAGAAGGAGGGAGGGCAAAAGAAAAAAAAAAGAAAAGAAAGAGAATTGAAATCGAGGCGCTTTTTTTCCCTTTTTAAAAACCAGATAGAACTTCAAAGTAAATGGAAAGTGTGTCGCCGATCGTCCTCTGCGCTCTGGCTCGCTGCGTTTCGGAGCTCAAGGGTTCGCTCTTCCCCTGCGGTAGGAGGTTGGCCGATGGAAGTGGCTGCAGCGTTAATTCTCTGGTGTCTCGTGGCTCTTTTAATGTGCGAGCAGCGTGGAAAGTGCCGAGCAGGGGGAGAGGGTGCGGGAGAAAAGGGCTGGGAAGCTGCGCTGGCCAAAACAAGCGCCGTTCGCAAGCTGACGCTGGGGACGGACACGAGGTTCAGTGGGTTTGAGGCATTTTGGGGGGACTGGAAGAGAACTGGAAGGAGCTTTTTAGAAGGGCGTGTAGGGCTAGGACAAGGAGCAATGGCTTCGAGCTGGAAAAGCGGAGATTTAGATGAGGTGTAAGGAAGGAATTCTTCATGTGGAGGTGGTGAGACACTGGCCCAGGCTGCCCAGAGAGGTTGTGGAGTCTCCTTGTCTGCAGAGATTCCAAGCGCGCCTGGACACTGCTCTGGGTGACCCTGCTGGAGCAGGGAGGTGGCACCAGAGGATCTCCAGAGGTCCTTTCCAGCCCCGCCATGCTGGGATTCTGTGAAAAATAAAGCGGAGAGCCTCTGGCCTGACGGGCTCTGTCCTTTCCGTTGCCAGCTCATTAATAATTGGGATGAAATTTCTGCAGAAGCTGCAACCAGGAGCTGCTGACGCTCAGCGTTGGCAAGGAACCTCTGCGCTTTTAGACCGCGGAGACCTCCCAACCTGTCCTCCCTCCAGTCCTCGCCACCCATCCCCCTCTCCCCAGCCCTCTCCCGGCGTATTTTTGGACCTTATGTCAAGGGAGGAGGTGTTTCAACACCAGCCCAGGAGATGGTGAGTCCACCCTTGGACCCGGGATCGTTGGGGAGCCCAGTGCGAAGGTTTCCATAAAAAGCAATGTCAGGGCAGCAGCAGCTGATCCGGGCGCGGGCGGCCGGGTGACGCTGGGCGAGCTCCCTGATGACTTTCGCAGGTCGTTCCTCGTGCCGTGGCCCCGGCTGCGATAGAATTCTCGGTCAGAAGGAGAAGATTATTAGGAGAGTTGGGCAGGGACTGGTTCTGGTTGCCCTGGGCCAGCAAGGACACATCCCCAGTGCTCCGTCTCGGAGCAAGATGCTTGGACACGGATTCTAGAGCAGAAAAACTTGGGCAGAAATGCTCGGATGGAAATATTTCCCCTTCCCCCTCACTTCTGGCATCTGCCCTTTGCAAATTATTGAGGCTCAGGGACAAAATCTTGGCCTCTGCACCCGCCGGTCCAGCCCCATCAGCATTAAAATGAGATTTGAATAGAGGATGGAGCAACCGTGCAGGGCTGGGAACGCCCGTGGGTTTGTTTGAACCCAGATCCCATCGTATTAACCCTGCATCTGATGCCCTCTGAAGCAAATTGGAGCCACCAAGTCAGATTTGTGGGGTTCTTTTTGGCTAGTGTGCCCCCCAGCCTGGATTACAGGTGGGGTTTTATTCAATTCAAAGAGATCACAAAGCTCTTTGCGTCTCGGAAGCCAAAATCATCACCAAGCAACTTACACCCATTCATCACAAGCAGTTCCTGGCCTTGCGCCCCCCCCAGAATGACCCTATTTAGGGAGATTTTATTTAATTTCTGGAGGTGAAGTGAATATATCCAGAGGTAGCATGACCTGGATTGTACAAACCCGTAGCCCAGCACCGGTATAATTCGATTTACTGAAATTTGGGGGAGATGAGAGCAACACTCCCAATTCCTGGCTTTCCCCTCTCCTGTCGTGTTCAAAAATATTCCCTCTCGCCGTCAGATGCTCATGTTTCCTCGATTTGTAACACATTTTAATAATATGAATCTTCCCTTAGCCTGGCTAATTGTTGCCTGCCCCTAATCCTTCAGCGTGGGGCATGGGGCTGGCTTTGCAACCCCAGAAATTGCCCCCCAAAAAGCAGAATTCACCCCAGTTTATATTTATTTTTCCCTTTATGTGTATTTTTTCCCTTCATATTTATTTTTCCTGGGGTTTTTATGCCGTTCTCTTACCAGCTCCTTCCCTTTCCAGACTCCGTAGTGGGGAATTATCACTTTATCTACCTCGATTTGGGGGGGAAAGTGGCTTTTTTTGCTCTTCTTGCTTTCCTTGGCGGAGTTAACAGCTTTGTTTTCTGCGGCAGCTTCCGTCCCCCTGTCCCAGATAAGGCGGCTTTGCCTCTTCTCGAATCCAGCAGCTGGAAAAGAGGGGGAAAAAATGGTTAAAAATAAAGAATTAATGGGAAAAACAGAAGGAAGGAGGAGTCCGAAGCAGGTTGGGACCTTCTTTTACCAGGCTTTGCAAGATTGGCTGGATTTTTAGTGTTATGATGGTTATTATCATTTAAAAACACGCCCTTTGACATGAGAATTGACCTTCATGGAAAAAACCCAACCCCAAGCGTGTGTTTCCGGGTCTCCTCTCCGACCTGGCAAGGCTTTGCAAATCTTTAGCTAGAATTTTAATCCTATTATGTATAGGGACTCCAATTCTTCCCCAACTCCTGCCATAGAAGCTTTTGTGTTTGGAACAGGCTTTGCTGAACCCCCCACGTCTCTGTCCTCCGAATCCTGAGTTATTTGGGGACTCCCAGCCTGGATCTTGCCTTGGCTGCTGCATCCAGCTGAGATATCCCACCCCAAAATCTCCTTTCCCATCCTTTTTTTTTCCCCCCTCCCAGGTTCAGCAGCGTCTTCCCCAGCTTGAACATGGCCGTGAAGAGACGGGAGCAGGCGCTGCAGGACTACAAACGCCTTCAGTCCAAGGTGGAGAAATACGAGGAGAAGGAGAGGACCGGCCCCGTCCTCGCCAAACTCCACCAGGTACCGAGATGCTCGCGGACCCCAAACCCAAGTAGGGTCACCAGGGGATGTGTCCCAAGGGTTTGGGAAGAGCTTTGGGGGGTTTGGCATCCACACCAAGCCCCGGCGAAAGAGAACGTTTTGGAAGGATGTCTTTTATTGATGGAAAATTCCAGGGGAGGCTGAGATTTTTGCTGCCGAGGGTGGGGAGAGCCTGGCCCAGGTTGCCCCGAGAGGTGGTGGCTGCCCCATCCCTGTCCCCATTGCAGGGGAGGTTGTTGGGGGCTCTGAGCAACCTGCTCTGGTTGAGGATGGCCCTGCTCCCTGCGGATGACCTTGGAAGGTCCCTTCAACCCAAATAATCCCATGATTTGGGGGTTCAATGAAAACTGCCACCCATGAGATGGCTCCGCAAAGGGAAAGAGCCAAATTTCCAAAATAAATTGGGATAAAGTCGACGTGGGGGGGGAGGGGGGGTTCCCTTCGACCTCCGTGTCCGAGCGAGCAGCTGGGTGGGAGAAGGGGAAGATCAGAGGGTTTGGAGGCTGGGTCGTTGCCACCTGTTAGGTGAAATTCGTCTCGGAAAAAATCGCAGTAATTGGTTAACGGGGAAGCGCCGCCGGATTCTTTTCTCCGAGATTTTTTCGCGCAGTCACCATTTCCTTTCTTGGTTTTTTTATTTTATTTTAATTAAATCTACACCGGCGTTTCTCCCCCAAATCCGTCGCTCCCTCTTGATCCTCGAAGGGAGCAGTTGACTTCTTCCTTCCCGGGCGTTTTCTTCGCTGGCGACTTTTCGGCCCGGAAAAGAAGTGAAGTTTTGTGTTCGAGAGCGGCCCGAGCAGCCCGAACAAAAGAGGCCTCCGATTGAAGCGTAAGCGGCTTAACGCCGCTCAGCCTGGGCGACTAAAGCCGCGCCTGGAAAAATGGGAGTGCTTTTGTCCTGCCGATTAAGCAGGGCTTAGTTATTGAAGTATTTTATTATTTTTTTTAATGAACTTCGGCGTGGTCNCTCAGCACCACGTGAGCTCCTGCAGGAGCCTGAAGCCACCCCGAAGCCGGACTGGCCGAGAGCTCCAAGGTTCGGTGGGCAAAGGCATCATCTCACCCCGGTGTTTTTACCGAGCTGCACATTTGAAGCTGCACCAGGGGAGGTTTAGGTTGGATATTTGGAAGCTCTTCCTCACAGAAAGGAGGATAAAACCCTGGGCTGGGCTGCCCAGGGAGGTGGTGGAGTCACCGTCCCTGGAGGTGTTTGAGGCCAGCCTGGATGCCACACTTAGTGGCAGGGTTTAGCTGAGTGGTGGTGGTAGGTCCTAGGCTGGACTCGATGATCCAAGAGGTCTTTTCCAGCCTTAATTATTCTAGGATTCTGTGGTTTGATCTTCCCTTCGGAGCCGTTCGCTCCAAGTCTCCTCCTCTTTGCTGCCCCACCTGAACTTCACCCCGGGAGCTTCAGCGCTTACGGCAGACGAGGAATTTGCTCCTCTTTTCTCTCAGACCTGCTTAAGCCCGATGTGATTTCAGGCTTCGCTGGTCTGGAGCTTCATCAGCCCCGAGCTCAGCTCCCCGGCTTTCTCCTGCCACCCCCCCTCCCGTCGGAATGGCTCCGGGATTAAGTGGCAGACTTGAACCGCTCTAATATTTCACAGCCCACCCCCTCCTGCCCTTTTCCACACCACCTCAGAGACATTTCCCTTTCTCCCCACGCTTCTGTTTAAAGAAGCCAGTTGGATGCGCTGAGCTGAAGGTCATGGGCGAAAATGATGCTGGGGGCAGGAACCTGTGGCGATGCTCTTGGGCATCGTGAAGCCAGGGGACGTGACCATAACTGGGGATGTTCTCCAGCCTGGCTGAGCTTTGGCGCTGGTTTTTGTCCCCCTTCTTCCAACAAAGAGAAGACCAGCTGGCTCATGATCTCCGCAGCAGCTTCTCTAGGTGTCCTCTGGCTTTCCAGGGTTAGAGCTTGGGTCCCACCAGGCTCCGTTAGCTGGTTGCTTGGGTCCCACCAGGCTCTCTTAGCTGGTTGCCTGGGTCCCACCAGGCTCCACTAGCTGGTCATTTGGGTCCCACCAGGCTCCGTTACCTGGTCACTTGGTCCCACCAAGCTCCATTAACCAGTTGCTGGTTGTCCTTGAGTCAAAGCAGGATGTTCTGCTGGCCTTGGTGACCTCCATACAGGTCCACTCAGGGGAAGAGCGTTTTCCCAGATGTCTGACTCCCATCCTCTCTCCTTTCCCAGGCCCGTGAAGAGCTGCGACCGGTGAAGGAGGACTTTGAAGCCAAAAACAAGCAGCTCCTGGAGGAAATGCCCAAGTTTTATAGCAGCCGCATCGATTACTTCAAGCCCAGCTTTGAGTCGCTGGTCCGGGCTCAGGTGAGCTGCTGTCCCCGCTCTGCCAGGCTCCGCCAGGGGTCCCTTTGGTGGCATCTGGGGGTCCCACCTTGGGGTGAATTGCTCTTCGGGCAAAGCACCTTCTTGAGCTGAGTCTTGTGCACAGGAAACCTCTGCCCAAACGCTGTTACCTCCAGCAGTCCAAGCCCGGGTCATGCAAGAGCCACTGGCCTTTGGTGGCTTTAGTCATCTGGGTAAACGTCGTCGCTTTGCGTTGGTCGTCCTGGGTCTTGTTTGAGACCATAGAATCATAGAAGGGGTTGAGTTGGGGGAGACTTTTAAGCTCCTGGAGTCCACCCGTTCCCCCGGCGCTGCCAGGGCACCACTGCCCCGTGTCCCTCAGCACCACATCTCCACGGCTTGGAAACCCCTCCAGGGATCAGGGGGACTCCACCCCTGCCCTGGGCAGCCTGGGCCAGACCTGGGGAAGCCTTGACAGTGGGGAAGAAATTGTTCCTCAGCTCCAACCTAAACCTCCCCTGGGGCAACTTGAAGCCGGTTCCTCTTGTTCTGAGACTCTCAGGGCTCAGCGTGAGGCTCTCTCCTGGCTCTTGGTAACCAGAACCGGCAGAGATAGAGGAGGCTCCTGTGTCATCCCCACACCAAGCATTTGCAGGAAGGGGTGGCCTAAATAAACCCCAGCCTGCTTTAATTTCCATCCTCCAGCTTCCTTCTGCCGCTCCTCCACCTCCACCTTCACCCTTTGCTTTAGGCTGGAGAGGAACACGCCGGGGATCTAACGTGGTGCTGGCACCGCCGTGGCCTGGCNTCCCACCAGGCTCCGTTAGCTGGTTGCTTGGGTCCCACCAGGCTCTCTTAGCTGGTTGCCTGGGTCCCACCAGGCTCCACTAGCTGGTCATTTGGGTCCCACCAGGCTCCGNCTGGCGGGGCGGTCGAGCGGCGGGCGGTGGGCGCGAGCACGTGCTCGCTCCTCGCGTGGGCGCTTCCCTGCCGTCTTATTTCTTCTTCTTTTTTTGCCTTTGGAAGGGAGCTGCTGCAGTGACACAGGTGGGGTGGGGCGGCTGCAAGGAGCACGTGTCTCATCATCTCACCTCCCGGCTTGGGGAGGGTGGGGGCCTCTCCGCAGAGCTGCCAGCAAGTTGTCTGCAAGGCTGATTCACCTACCAGATGGTGCCGATGCGCCCCGGGTGGGTGCTGGGGATGCTGTTCTTGCTGTTCCCTTAGCAATCGGGCGCAGGGCTCCCTGTTCCAGCCGCCACAGACTCCCTGGAGCCACCGCAAAGTCTCGCCGGCCCCTTCCAACCCCTCTCCGGCCGCTCGCTGTGGGTGGGTTGTTTGGACGAGCCCTTGAAAGCCGCCCGGGCTGCCCGGGTGTTTGCGAGCCGCTGGCACTTCCCTCGGGGAGCGGCTTTGCCCCGTCTGTCCTTGGCCACGATGTCCCTCGCTCCGCTCGCGCTGCCTCCCGGTTGCCAGCTGGCTCCTGCCGCCACCTGGGGGGGAGCGATGGGCCGGGGGACCCGCGCCGTGCTCTTCTTCCCTAGGAATCCTCTGGTTTCTTTCTTGGCCGCTGCTTCAGGTGAGGGGTTTGGTCAGAGAAGGAGCGGAATCTCCTGTTTTATACCCAAAGCGGCGGCGGCGGTGGCAGCATAACGAAGCTGGTGCATCTCCCGTGGGCTGGGGCTGAAGCTGGGCCCAGATGGATGCTCAAGCGTGTCGCGTCCTGCCGACCTAGATGGGAGCCGCGTCCTTCCAACCCCGGGGAGGGATGCGCCGGCTCGACGGCACCGCCGCTGCCGCGGGGAGAGCTCAGCGCTCCCCCAAGGACTCGGTGGTGCTGAGCCAGGGCTCAGGCCGTGTCCCTCCACCCCGCTGGGGAGCTCAGCAGAGGTTTCCCCCCATCGCAGCTGGCTGAAATCAAAGAGGAAAGAAAAGAAAAGGGAAGCGGTTTGCCCAAGGTAACTTCATGAGTCAGTGGCGAGCCAAGAATAGCAGCCGGGAGCCCTGACTCAGCGTGGTGGCTGCTCACCTGCAGGGACCTGGGCAGGGGAGGCTGCTGGGGGGGGTGCTGGGAGCATCCCCATATCCATCTCCATCCATCTCCATCCTCATCTCCATATCTCTCCATCCCTATCTCCATCCCCATCTATCTCCATCCCCATCTCCATCCCCATCTCCATCCCTATCCCCATCCCCATCTCTCTCCATCTCCATCCCCATCTCCATCTCCATCTCCATCTCTCCCTATCCCTGTCTCCATCTCCATCCCCATCCATCTCCATCTCCGTCTATCTCCATCGCCATCCCTCGGTGCCTCATGGAGCTTATGGAGCATCTCAGAGGCTTTCATGTTCCTCAATGGAATTTCTACTCTCAGCTCCTTCCCCGGGTACCTCCAGGCGCGCTGGGGCTCGAGGTGCAGCCTCAAGGAAAGGGACAGACAGGGCTGCAGGGGTGACACCGACCTGAGGGCCGGGACTCTGGGGGGTTGCTTGTCCTCGAGTCAGAACCACCCCCAAAGGCAGCCCCAGGGCTAAACTGTGTCGTTTTCCCCTTTATTTTTGTGGCCTTGGAGAAAGCAGAGGGGTTAAAACAAGACAAGTGGCACCAGGCAGCGTGACCATGAGCTCTGGAGGACCAGCTGCCTCTCCGGGAGAAGGACCCCGCTCCAAACCAGCAGCTTCATGGCTTTGACCCAACGAGACCCCCTCCAAGAGCTTCTGGGTTCCCATGGCACAGCTTGGCCGCCAGCCCCGGTGCCGGGTGTCTGCTGCCGGCGTGACACGGCCCGAGCTCGCAGGGGCTGTAACATTCAACACCCAAATGCTTCTGTCCACCCACGGGCCTGGGCCAAGCCAGCGGAGAGGCAAATAATAATATTCCCTTGGCTGGGGGACTTTGAAGTGGCCACACAAAGATGAAAGGGGGAGATTTGGAGCCCCGTGGCTGGGGCGAGCGTGTGAGCAGCGCTTCCTTCCCTCCGTGTGCTCTATTTTCCAGCTGGGGAACACACCACTTCTATTTTTTAATGAAATAGGGGGGAAAAAGACGGGGAGTGGGAGGCAGGAGCGGGGTGAGCTGCCGCCCCCCAGCCCTGGCAGCGACCCCGAGGGGTTCGTTTCGTGTAGGGCGGCCGCCCGGCTGGGGCATTGTGAACGCGATCTATAGAAAATCGGGAGAACGCGGCGTCCCCAAACAGAATTAGTTCAAGACAGGTGGACTCGGGGCCGCTGGCTCGCGCTCAAAGGCGAGCTCGGGGCTGGGATTGGGACAGAGCGTATGGTATCCATAGCTGGAAAAGTACTGGGACGGCCGCGCTGCCACGGGGGGGTCCCGGCTGCTGGACCCGCTTGGGCTGCAGCCCCCTCCCCGCGCGCCACCCCCGGGATGGTTTTTTTGCCCGTATTTCAATGGGAGAGAAGCATCGAGGGCTCGATGCCTGAGGGAATCGCGTGGCTAAAGCCCAGGAGATGCGGCAGGCGACGCCGGCGCCCCGGCTGGCTGCCTACTGGTTAGGCACTGGGTCCTACTGGGGGAGAAGAACATCCCCAAGGAGATCCCCGGCGGCCCCCTCGGGAAGGGCTCGATGGCTGCGCAACGTGGGTGGTGGGGACGGGGGGGCAGCGACTTAAATATTTGCTCTGTTCTGCCTGTTCCATACGGAGGAGCTGCTGCTGTGGCTGCTTGGGGGGCGATCCCGGCGGGGCTGCAGCTCCTCCAGCCGCACGGAGAAGGATGAGGACGGGCTTTGGAGCAGGGCCTGGTGGGACAGGACAAGGGGGAGCGGGTTTAGACTGAAAGAGGGAGATTTAGGTGAGAAAAAAGGGAGGAATTGTTGGTGCTGAGGGTGGGGAGAGCCTGGCGCAGGTTGCCCCGAGAGGTGGTGGCTGCCCCATCCCTGTCCCCATTGCAGGGGAGGTTGTTGGGGGCTCTGAGCAACCTGCTCTAGTTGCAGATGGCCCTGCTCCCTGCAGGGGGGATGGACCAGATGACCTTTAATGATCCCCCCCAAACCAGTCTGGGATTCTATAATCCGAGCCCAGGTTGGTGACGAGGGGCTCTCAGGGCTCCTCCAGAGCTCCCGTGCTTGGCTTCACAGCTCCCCGCCCCGGATCCGCACTCACCCGTGGCATTGCTGAGCCACGATGGTCCTGGTGGGTGTTTCCAGCACCCCCAGCTCCTCTCGCTCGCGTGGGACAGGGGTGACCCGGCTGTGGCTCGGTGGAGGGGGCTGCCGTGGGATGACGGGGAGTGGGGAGGGGTTGGGTCTCCTGCCCGCTCAGCCCCGCTGCTTCGTTAGTCACTGTGTAAATGAGCATTGCTGCTGAATCACCCGGCACCCGCTGCGTGGGGAGCCCCGGCCCCGGAGCAGCCCCCGCTGCAGCCCGGGACAGACACACAGACCTGGGGGGCGGGGGGATGGAGGCAGCAGGCGCAGCCCAAGGGGGTCCCCAGCAGCTCCCCCTCGGCCCTGCCCGAAATAATCATCGTTTTGAGGAAGATGAGGGGAGCCGGTCTCCATGGAGACCGTGGGCGTCTCCGCACCGCGCTGCTCGAGATGCTGGCACCGGCCCCCGGTGCCCCCCGAGCCTCGCCTGCGCCCCTCTGCGACACTGGGGCGACCCCGGGCATCACCCGGCGCTTCCCCAGCCCTCTCCCAGCAGACCCGGGGTGATGCCCAGGCCGGGCAGGTGCCCCATCCCGCAGGGCACGGCCACCCTCGGAACAAGGGGGGCCCGACTCCGCCCCGCTCCCCGCAGCGCCAGGCTCGCCGCCAGCGCCCGCCGGGCACC
>WEIS01018610.1:0-16024 GCA_013389965.1 Todus mexicanus | reverse complement strand
GTATTTCCCTGGAGTCTCTGTTTTGAGTGCTTCCTCCCTTATGTGTCCCTTTCCTGATCATGGTTTAATTACATTTTAAGTGCCTTCTGTGTTACTGTCTCCACCACCTCAATTAGTTCACCTCCAACTGTGTGAATTTTTTAATAAGGAGGCACAAAAAATTTCCAGTGCTACAGAACGTGAGCTTTGCTTATCTGCCTGTGACAAGCTTTCCTTCAGGGCACAGAAGAGTTTATAGGGCCACTGTGGGCTAATCTGTTCGTGCCCTTCTGGTTTGATCTATTTTCTTCGGGTTTGAGGACTCAGCTGCTGCAGAGGCTCATAACTTTGACTCTTCCCAAGCATCATTGATCAAGCAGCTTTGCAGAGCCAAGAATTATGGTGAGCTCCCAGGCTTTGAGTTGCCCACTGCTGCAGAATACAAGGTATGTTAGCTCTGAAGAAGGCTGCTCATGCACATCTTCTCTTCCACAAATAAAACATCTCGAAGGCAGATGCTGGAAAATTTTAGAGGGCATTTTTATGGGGAATGCTAATACTGCGGGCAATTCCTCCTGTGGTTTTCAGCCTGCTATTATTTCATTTTCTAATTCCCTTTTCAGAATTTGTTCGATGTTGTTCACAATTTCTAGCTATCTCAGGTATTCAGCCTCCCTACCATCCTTATGCATATTGGCAATCCAAATATATCCATCCATTCATTTAATGATGAGGGTGTGTTTTTCCTTCTGGATCGTCAACCTTACCTGTGATTTGCATTAGAGCAGGTGCCTACCAACTAATTTTCAAAGGCGAGCAATCACATTTTAATGCTTACCAGTCAGTGACTTGTTATTTCCCAGGTATCAATTATATAGATGTGTCTGTGTGAAAGATAGAAACCCTGTCTGGTGAAATCACAGGCTGGAGTTTTGAAAGTTAGTGACTAGAATACCTGCTAAAATGAGTATTATTAACTTAAATAAGCCTTTCTTAAATATGCCTCTTAGTATTTTAAAATAATTAGAACTCGTCTCAAGAAAGGACAAGGAAATCAAAGAGGTGTAGAGCTGAAAAAAAAATAAAATTGTAGCCAAGTGCTTCTACCCAGACGAAAATACTGGTATTGTTTCTTCCTATAGTGGTTGTGTTCCCAAAGTTTGGGTAAATTCCGATGAGAGATCACAGGGACTCAGCAATTGTCTGAACTTCATGAAAACACAGAGGTCTTTTGATTTAGTGTGCTTTAGAACTTTTCTCATACTTCATTGTCTTTGGTGCAGCACAGCAACAATAGGTGGTACTTCCCTCTTTTGGAGGTCTACATCTATTCTTCAGATGGAAAAGTTTGTAGATACTATATTATATGCTTAGGAACTTTATCATGTTGACACAAATGTCTCCATTTCATCTTTCCTTGGTAACCACGACGTGCATTTTCAAGTAAAATAAATTTTAGGAACTGTTTATTTAATTTAAGTAATGGTGATGCTGTGGGATGTTGATGTAAGATGACCACAGTGTGTTTTCTAGGGGTGCACAACTGGAATGACTCCCCTACTTTCAGCTGAGTTACTTTGATGCATCTTGGTGGTATAAAACAAAAAATGACCCCATTTTGTAGTTGCTGAAACAGGATGTAATGATCTTTATAATTTATGTAGTTGCTTATAGAAATATAGCGTAGAAATATTAGAAATTTAGGTATTTCTAATATTATAAATATTAGAAAAATCAAATAAAGATCTTGGAAGGAAATCAGCTAAACACTTGAAAAATAGTTGCTGTGGTTGTATGTATCAAAAATATGATATGTAAACCTAATTATTTCCATTAAATTGCTTTAATATGGCTTAAACTGCCGGGGACCTGACGTTTAAGTTTGAACTGCAGTTATTGAAATCCCTTTGGTAAACTGAACACTTGAAGAAAGAAGGGAGCAGAAGTGGTCAGAATTTTTTTGAAGGCAGTTTAATCTCCCATTTCTTGATTAGATGGAATGTTTGATGACAAACCTCTCAAGAGCTTTTTGGGGGAAGAGGGGTTTTTTTGACTGACAAGCTGTATCCCCTGTTGGCTAATCAAATGGAACCGATGTGCCAAGTTGTCTTTCATGTGTCTCATTGATGTCAGATTGGCAGCTGGGTTTAATTGGATGTGAATGGAAGAATGGAAGCGGTTGTGCACACGCACACGCTTTCTGTGTTCCTTGTTCCAAGATGCATCTGAAGGGTATATTTGTGCATCTAAATGTAACTTTGTGGTTCGATCTAGATTAAAGAATATGCTGCTCCCATAGTAGATGTTAATTTGTTAAGATCATGCCCACCACATGTAATTTTTTTTAAAATATCTGGAAAAAAGGAAAAGAGCAAATATGTGCATTCCTAATCTCAAACAGAGCAAAGTCAAACTGTTTAGCCGTCCTGAACTCTAATAGGGGGTATCTTGCAGTATAAGTTGATCTGATTACACACTAGAAAACTGTTAGTGAATTCACAGAGAAAATATTTTAACAGTAAAAAATCAATTTTCAAAATCCTTTAAACAAGGTTAGATATCCAGCTTTATTGTTGGGGCATAACCCAGTGTCTCTTGAAAACCTCACCTAAGACATGGTTTTACCATGATAGTGGTTTTGCCATCAGTCCGGGTGATCTGATCTAACTTATCCCCCCTTTGAGCATGTGCTACTGATTTCAGTTATTTTAAGATTCTACAACTTCTACATTTATACTCTTCTGTATCTATTTTTACGTAAATCTAATATTTCCCCCACATCTCTGTATTTATGTGTGGGTATATATATATGTGACCAGTGGACTTGGTAACACTGGAAGCTTGCAGGCTGGGATTTGTCAGGCTTTTACCTCGATAATCAGAAAGAATCAAGTATTTGTGTTTCAAAAATAATATGTAATACTTGCTCTGGCTCCTGACTTCTCAAAAAATCCCAGCAAATCATTCACCCTTCCAAGCCAGGAGTACCGGTTAAGATGTACAAAGATACTCACTCTTGCTGCTGCTGTCTTTTGTCTCTCACTAGCAGCTCGCTCTCTTTTGCTTTCTGTTGGCCATTTTCTGCTCTGTATTTCTAAGAGATTCATAACAAAAAAGGAAAAGAATACATATGCTAATCCTGTCTGAGGTTTGTTGGTTTGGAGGGGCATGATTTCTTACATTGAATCTCTTCTTCCTGCTTCACCCTTTACTATCCAGACCAAACCACATACTTGGGGCCAGTGGAACATGGAATAAGAGGCTCTTTCCTCCCCTACAGGCTGTTTGCCCCCATGTCCTAGTTGCTCTTTAGTTTTTTCTGACACTTCTGCTTACAGAGGTTTGAGAGGACAGTAGAACCTTGTTTATTCACTTCTACAACTTACTACTACGACAGAATAATTGCAGAAGGTGAAATACAAAGTAGATCTGCCATTCACACACAACCTTCTTAGAAAACTCATGAGATCAAAACAAAACCGGTCAAACAGGATGTCTTGTGCTCTGCCTTGAAGGTGACTGTAATATCCTGGCTCTGTCAGACTGCCGAGGGGGAGTTGCAGGCTGTGAGGCTCTGCTGCTGTGCTCCTGGGCCTCCAACTGAGGGCTCAGAGTACCTTTGGGGGACCTCACACCCTGGGAGAGGCTGTTGCTTCTCTTGTCATTGCTTCTGTGATGGCAGTTCAGTGACAACAGTGACTGGTCTTTGTGCTCTTGCACACAAGGCGTCGTTCTCCTGTCCATTCTATAACCACATGAGGTGATGCTGGTGATGGCTTATACATCACTTCTTCCTTTCGGGGAGTTTGCATCTAGGTGCTTAGTGATACTTGGTCCACAGTAAATACTTTTCCCTAATTTTCTGTATTTTTGACAGGTTGTCAGGTGGAATGCGAATAAGCGGAATTTTATCAGCATGGTCTTACAGAATCCATCCTCTTGTGTACTATTTCATAGATGTGGCACTTCAGGATGTGATTTAGTGGTCATGATAATGTTGGGTTGATGGTTGGACTTGATGATCTTAAAGATCTTTTCCAACCTTAATGATTCTATGAGACCTGAATTTACTCGTTCACTGAGCAGCCACCGAAACCAGCACAGAGTAATAGAAACTACCTCCCTCCACTCCAACCTGCCTCCATTTGCTGTCTGCTCTCCATTCATGTTGCGTCAAAGGAAAAAAGGCTTCGATGCTCATGTATCTTAAGTCAATGGTTTGACTAGAATTTTAAAAAAGAAACTATTTCAACATTTTTAGGAACAAAAGATATATAGTTTTAAAATATTTTATAAACTAGAACCAAAACTGTTGGTAGAAATTTATTTCATATTTCCATCTTCTATTAGAAAGTGATACCTGTCATGAAACCTCTGAGATTGATGTTTGAATGAAAGTGATTCTGCTTTAAATGTAACTGCATTAAGAAATGACTACCGGAAAACCATCTTTGAGTAGAATTCAAGTTTGTAGGGATATGGCAACAACCAGGGGGTAATTTCACTGTGAAGAATGTTAGTACATGGCTTACGCTCTGTCTAATAATTCTGTCAATCCTCCTTCTCATACGTACCATACAGACTTTGAAACAAGTTGGAACCACAACCTTAACTTGGCCTGTTAAGAATTGTAAACCACAAATACACAAATGCCAGAACTTGTAACTGACAAGCTATTTCAGAACCAAGGAACCTTTAAAATTCTTGGAAGAAAATTGTAATGCTTTTCTCTTAGGGTTTTTGGAAACAGAAGGTCTTTTTTTCTTGAAAATTCTTGATTTCCTGAAAGATTTTTGCATAGGGAGAATGAAATTTTAATTGAATGTATTGTAAGATGAGCTTTTCCATACTCTATTTCAACTGTAGCTTTAGAAAAACTTCATTTCTCCTCACAAATGATATTGAGGTTCTTTCTCATCTGTGATAATTAGATTATTATTCTTTTTCCCTCTTGTCTTTAATAGTGTAGAGTTACTGTGGTCATTATTTGATATTAAGCAGGTTTCTTTTCTCAGAAAAGTAGGTTAAATGCTAACTCCTGGCATTTGCTATGCTTTTATAACTCTAAAATTCATTAAAGGAGAGATATTTATGAGTACCTGCAATAGAAATTTCTCTTGAACAGAATCTTGTGAATAGAAGTACTCTCCCTCATAAAGCCCCGCTTTAGGAATCAGAAAGGTTGTAGCTAGCAATACTTGAGATGTATTTGAATTCGAAGGATTAAATTCCTAGTCAATCTGATAATGACAGTGTTTCTTCCTAAATTAAGCCGGGACCCACTGCATCCACATGGTAGCTCCAAAAGCCTTCTCTCTGTCATCTTGCTAGCTACCCGTGGAAAATAAAATCTCTAACATAAAAAATTTCCAGTGATCTACAAAAAGAATATTCCATTTCTGGGGAAAGAGAAAGTTTGTCTTTGTCCTCACAGGATAAGGAGGATTTCCGTGCAGAATTTGAGAAGCACATTTCCTTATTCATGTTGATTTTAATAGTAATAAAAATAAAAGTTAATATCTGAGAAGTTCAGGAGTGTTTTTAAAAATAGGTTCTGTCTGCTTCTGCCCTCTTTCTTTAGGCTTGAAGAATTAGTCTAAAGAATACACTAGAAAGATACTTGCCATGAGGCATGGGTTGGAACCTCATCCTCTGCTTCCTCTGGGGAAAGACCTGAGGAATAAAGAGTTTCTTTTTTTTTCTTTCTCATAAATTTCACAAGCTAGAGAGTTTCCTGAAAGCGCAGCCTCCTTTCCTAATCCCTTAGCTGCCTAATCTGCAAATTTCCTGAAACTCCTTAGCGTTATTGCAGACTCTGATTCCTCTTTTATTCCTACTTTATTTGTTATTGCGGTTATTTTTAACTTCTAGCATCTCTGGTGGTAACTGGAGATTACTGTAAGAAAATAAGCTACATAAGATAAGGGAATGCAAGAAAAAGCTGAAATACAGTCAAAGAAAATGTACAATACGATGCATTTGATGCACAGGTTTAAAATCTCAAATGCTATCTTTGCTTACAGGTATATCATATTTTTTTTTAATTAAAATAAATGCAATTGAGAATCTGTTTTGGGCTGTGTTAATAATATAATTGGTGATGAACATGAGATTTCTAAAGCAAATTAATAGTCAGTGTAATGTGGTTTTGCAAATGAATTGATTTTTGGCTTCTTCCTCAATGATTTTCATATGAATGCTTACTGAAGCGTAATGTCTTTAAATTATATCGTCCTAGGAAAGATCTGGCGTGTTCTTAACATGGAAACAAGTAAGATCTTTGACTAAGTGAAATGTGAACGTACAAAGACATTCACTAAGATATTATCAGGTTGTGTTACACAAAGGGCTTTATGAAGTGGCTTAAGATCTCTGCCCATTTAATTCTCAAGTCCAGTGTACAGCCAGTAAACCCTGGTCCTCAGGTGAGAAATGAGAAATTTTAAGGGCTGTTGAGCACACTGAATTTAGCAGAGTGCTCAACAGCCCTCAAAATTTCTCATTTAGGAGGGTGCATATGTATTGCTTCTAAAAATGCATATGAACTTCATGTTCCCCATTTGATTTACATTTCTCCCTCCCTTCTTTTCTCTCTTTCTCTCCCTCTGTCTCAGTCTCTTATGCCATGAGGGGCTGCTCTGCCTTCCTCCACCAGCCTCAAAACTGCATGTTTGGGATGGGGTTTTTCCCCTGCATTCCTATTATCACTCCTTCAGACACCAGCTTGGTAACTCATGTAAACATGATGTTATTCAGGTTAATGTGTATTATTTGTATATATTATTATTTATCTGGAATTCTTTCCATTATTGTTCCAAATCTTTCCATCCCTGGACTCTGATATTCCCAGTATTCTCAGATAACCTCCAGTGTGAAAGAGGAAGGAGACTGGCCCAAAATAAGTACCATGGATTTAAACTTCCAAGACAGTATCTTCTCCTTGCCCTTGAGCTGCTCAGAATCCTTTATAGTTTTACATCTGCAAAGATAGAGCAATTTGTACATTTTCATCCAGAGAATTGATTTTGTGTGCTTGGGCTGGAAGGATCCTCACCGTAAGAACCACTTCATACCAAGATTCAAGGATAAAATACATTTGTGAATCTACGATATTTAATGGGCTTTCAAAATGTGAAAGTCAGAATGGCTTAATTTCATGATAGGATTCCTAAAAGGCATGTAATAGCATTCCAGTTTGTAAATAATTTATATATTTCTAGAAGCTCTTCCTCTAGTTGAACAGACAGGTCGAGTTAGTAATTTAAATAAGTATTTTTTCTAATTCTGTTATTAATACATAAGATAACAGGAAAATTTGAAAGGAAGGCTCGTTACGCTCTTCTCTTTATACACTGGTTTTGTGATTGTCTCCTGTCTACTTTGCTTGGAAAGTCTTTTTAATATTTATTTCTTCAAATAAATATTTATTTACTTTCCCATTTAACTGTTTAAAATTAGCAAAATTCATGGCAAATGGCAACAGCATGGTAGTTTCACAAGGTAAAATTAATTTGCTTAAAGGTAAGAAGGAAAGGATCTGTTAATTAAAATGCTGATTTAATTTTTTAATACATCTAACCTCCTTTTCTTTTTCTCGATCATTAGAAATCTTGCATTTCTTTATACATTACAGTTTGTAAAAAGAAATTAATATCACTGACGGGTAAAATACTTGTATTTTTAAGACTTGTGTTACAATAGACTCCATAAGACTCCAGAGGTGACAATCCTATCATGATCTTCTATAGACATTCATAACTGCAATCTTTTCCCTCTGTCTGCATTTCATGCCAAAACTTGAATTTCATATTAATATTTCCTCATTTCTCTTGTGGCTGTGTCTTTTTGGTAAGACTTAGTCTATCATAAATGCACTTGAACTTTATCTCCTTGTGGAAATATGTAGTATTTTATGTAACAAAGTTAGATACGCAGACTAAACGCAGACACTTTGGGCATTTTATGTGCTTCTCAGAAAACGCATCCTGTGGGAGTTAAAATATTGCAAAAGGCTTATATACTTAAGAAATAGACTATTAAAGCAATATACTGTGTTAGACTTCACTTGAATGTGAGTTATCATATAAAGAAGTAACTTTTGTTTGCTCCACCAAAAAAGTTAGCTAAAATATTGAATATGTTAGCTGCTACTTTTTGAATTAACATATGGACTGAAGGGTAAACTCTGTGCTACTTAAACATGTGTAATCTATTTAGCATTTGTGAGATTTACTGGGGTGATTTTCCCCTTGGCATAAGCAATTGCAAGCAGGGAAAACGTGGGCTGCAGACTGCTAGGAGCAGATATCTGCCTGGAGTGGACATCCGTGTAGAGAAGTGCCTCCATCCTTTCTCCCTGTGGGCCTGGCACCAGCTGACATGGTTCGTGAAGTTATGAAAAGATTTGTAATTGCAGGCAAGTTCCTCAGCTGCTGAAAATAAGTAGAAATCTGCTTTGAAAGGGAAGAAGATTCAGAAGATGCTTCTTGACATCACAAGGTGTAATTTAGTTGACAGAGACATACTCTAAGAACCCTCTGTTGCTTTAGTACTTTACAGAAATCTAAGTTAAAAAATGAGAATAATACTGAATTTTAAGAGAATCTTTTGAAAAAAACAACTGGAAGTTTTTTCAGCAGTCAAACTGACTGGGTCTCTAATTTCATGAGGAAAGAAATTGTCCTTGATGTACATCAATAAACTGTACCCGTCTGGAAGTACCTTCTCATTAGCACTTATGAGCAGCACTAGAGACCCTACTTTTCCTTCTTCCTTCTACCCATCACCCAAGTGACCAAGACAAGGGGAAGAGATCAGAGCTGTGACAGAGCTCTCTAGAGGGCTCTGGAAGGAGCAGGAGCAGTGATGGCCAGTGCTGCTGGGATGGGCAGTGACAACACTCTTGCATATGAAAGTGAGGCCATGACCACTTTTGTTTGCTGCCCACCTTCTTTCCCTGCCCTCTGAAAAAGACATTGCCATTCCCTGGGCTTGAAAGCTCACGAGACCTTCAGGAATATTTTGATGGCAAAGGAGAGATACACAAAGATGGATGACTTAAACATTGAGCCACCTTAGTGTATTCTGGCTTAGCATTTCGTTTGTAGGTTTTGGTTGATACCCTCAAGAAAATACCAGGACTTTCTGTTATTTCGGAGAGTGTGCTTAAAATAAGAACCATTCCTCTCACTGGCTGGTAAGTGGATTAGTTTGGCAAATTAAAGCTTTAGTTAGGATGACAGTAGAAGTCCTCAGTCTCTATCAATGACTCTTGTGTCTAATGTTTCCTTTCCAGAAATTGAAAGAATACCATATGCGTATGTGAGATTGTATTTAGTCTCTCAAGATGGCATCCCAGGTCTGATGTTCAATTAGGGAGTGCGGTTCTGTAATCCTTATTTAATTAGAACTCCTTGTCTTACTCCCTGGGAGTTGTATTTGTAATTGGCTTCTCACGAGTGAGAATATGCAGAAGGGAAGTTGTAATTTGCCGATGCATGTGTTACTTACCTGTGGTTCTTCGAGACTGTTTCCTCTGCATATTCACATGATGGGTCCTGTCCACCTTCTGTTTGTCCTCGGATTTCTACTGCCCCACAGTTGTGGTGTTTAGTAACAATAACTGAAGTATGGAGCACTGTACAACTCTTTAAAATCTCTGATTGCTCGGTGTCATGAGATGGCACTTGTACAGTCCTAGTAGTCACTGCTCTTCTGAGAAGTTCCTGTAGGTCACCAACACTGGAGAACCCAAACCCACTGGTGTGAATATGCAAGGACAGCACTCTCAAAGAGCAAGCCGATGGTAAGTACCTCTTCTTTATTTTCTGTGATTAACCAAATACATCAAACGTTATTTTGTAGATGTCCTATTGCCAAGTTTGCTGCTCTTTACCTATGACAAAAACATACTGAGATTAATTTTAGAGCTGTTACCTTCCTGTCAGAAACCAACAAAGTAACTTTATTTGTAAGTGTTCATTTCAGATGTAAATTGATGTGCTGCAGTCAGCATGCGAGCGTGTACACGTATTTTGGGCTGTAAGATACATTTCTATCAGACAAAAAGGCACAATTGCAGTGCAGTATAATATATTTTAGAGTTGCACTCTTTTAGTTGTGTTATACTTATGGTACATTAGATAGGAGAGTGAGTCACTGACCAAAAAAAGTCTTTGTTAATAGTATAACAATGTTAATTCTCCAAATGAAAATCTAAGGTTTCTTGCTTTTCACTTCTAAATTTGTTTCTGAACTTTTGTTTTTTCCAGACATGGAATTCTGTGAGACTCCCCATATTCTGTGCTCTGGCTATCAAACAGATTTACACGGTGTAACTGAGCACAGTTACCCGCTAGAGGTGGGCTCGGACATGGATACTGAAACCGAAGGTGCCACGTCCCCAGATCACGCCCTGAGGATGTGGATGAGGGGGATGAAGTCCGAACACAGCTCCTGTTTGTCGAGCCGGGCAAACTCAGCGTTGTCCCTCACGGACACTGACCATGAAAGGAAGTCTGATGGGGAGAATGGTAATAAAGAAATGCACCTAATGTCCTGAATAGAAGTTGTAATTCATTTGAAACTTTCTTCTTCTACTCCTCTTTTTCTTTTTTCTTTTCATTTGCTTTTGTTTTCTTTCTGTTTCTCCATTCCTTCTATGGAATGAATTACGAATTATTATTTAGAACTTATCAATTAGGTTCTAAAAATAAATCTATGTGTGTACGTTTATATTGCATTTTGTGTAGAATTGATGCTGTACATGATAGCTTCTGGATGTAGCTTTAAGATTCTACAATCCTTAAGCATTCAACACTATCACATTGTATCATGTTGCTAGAATTGATTCATTTTCAGCTGCCATCCATTTGCATGATGATAACGGATGCCTGCCTTCAAGCTTCCTGCATCTGCCATATTCTGTGTGGGACCCATCCTCTGTCAAGTGTTGTATAGAGATCATTTTCTTTGGGCTCAAGATTTTTTATGCATATTTTCCTAAGACGTTTGGGGTTAGGTGGTGGCTGAAGGAATTGAATCTGGTCTTCTTGGAACCAGTTGGCCCTTTACTATGAAAATGGTTTTGCGGGAATGCTTCCTGAGAAAGGAATGTGCATACTTGTACCATTCAGACTAAGAAATACACTTGGTCGTTTATTTTTTAAGGTGCGGGGAAGGGGCTGTATTGAAAGCAGGTTAAGTGTATAACCAGGTTTTGTATTTCAGTGCGGAAGGCAGTGGTGCATCTGAGTATTCATGATGTTCTACTAGCTGTACAAGTCGCGCTAAAGGCATCTTGCTATAGATAAAAATCATTGTAGGTAGTAAAGGAAATGCTTCTGTGACCTTCTTCATTGAAGGAATCGTGGGTTAGGTGTTGTTAAGATAGGAACATGTCATCATTGTGCTTCCCTAACAAAGAATGGAGTGGTTTCTTCTAAAAGTTTGTCTCAGAGAATGATTTTAATCAATTTAAACTAATTTCCTGTGTGGTCTTGAATACCAGAGTAGTCTTTTTGCATGTGACTCTAATGTTTGGTTCTTTGTAGGCTTTATAATATGATTTTTAATTGGGGATTTCTCTTTTGGGTGCTTCAATACAAATTTTAACTAAATAGTTGGGAGAGGAAAGGGCAGGAGTAAGTTGAAAGAGAAACTGAGAGCAGAAACTCATTTGAGCTCGAGTTGTCTCCAGGCAGGATTGACAGAGCAGGTATCGGTGCTTCCTGTGGCGTTGAGTCATTATAATAATTATAGTCTTGAAATTTAATGTAGATAATTTTGAAGCCAGTGATGATTGAAGCTATGCTCATTTATATTGTACTTCACAGGTAAGTTCATAGTCAAGCATCCTGATCCAGAGAGCAGTGTGTTTTCCATCTGTGTTGGCACTCAGTAACAAAGCACTCTGAACACAGGAGGTCATAAATCTCGACTTATATGAAGTAATAAATGATGGCCCATCTTTCTGTTTCTATGCAGTCATTTGTGTCAGGGGCTTTATCAGAGAACCCCAAGTGTTGCATTTTTCCTTGTTGGCTCCTGTCATGGAAGTAGATGCTCTTTGTATCAGCCAGTAACTTCTGTGGGATGAAAATGGCTGAGCACGTAAGATCAGTTACTGGAAGTTGATGAAGTGCTAGTTTCCTTGAAACTGTCTAATTGCTGTAAAAATAGTTAGAAATTTTGGCTTTCAAAGGATTGACCAAATGACATGTGAACACAGCTATTTGTAACGGGAATCAAATGAATGAGGATGATACAGTTGTTGCACTGAGAAAACTAATTGCTACTATTGTCTGTATTTTGAAAAGATTAATTGATTTTTGTTGTTGGGGTTTTTTTCTCTATGAGCACAATTTTGCTACAAATGCAGAATAGCCTCTCTTGTGGTGACCTTAGGATAACTGAACTCTGATAGAGCTTTTTTGCTTTACATTAATCTGAGGCAAATACACTTTTGCAGATTTTATGCTGTTTAGATGTTCCTCAAATTTCTCATATTCATTCGAAGCTCTAGCAGGAGGTTTCCTGACACAGGATATATTCTTCATTAGGTATTCTGAGTACCCCTATTTGAGGATTATTTTCCTACATAGATACACCAACTCTTTCATAATCACTATTTAAACATACTCTGGTTGTTTTGGCAGCATTGAACAGATTGTGTGAAACACCAACATTCCTACTTAAATCAGTGTTGTCAACGTTAATGGCATCTAATAATAGTCTATTAGTGCACAAACTGCCATCAGCTTTGCCTGAGGCTAAGCAAAATATATATTAACTGCAAGTAATGAATGACCAATTTCTTGGGGATCATTGCTTATCTCCGGTATAGTATAAATAGCTCTATTTAAACATGAACAAGTGTTTACAATATGTGAATGTAAATTTCAGACGGAAACACTACAGAAGAACAGTAGCAAAAATAGTTCCCTTTTTTTAATTTTATTTCTTTATTCCAGTGGAGAAGATTCTGTTTATCCTCAATTCGCTGAAACAATGGTATTATCTGGCTTAGTCTGCCAGATTACTGAACTGGCACATGTAGTTATTTCTTTATTTTCCTGGAGTAAAGCTGCGGATGAGGATCTAACCCTGATCTACCAAGAGGATGGTCTTCAGACATGTATCTAAAAAGGAGACCACAGTCCAGTTTCTATCCATCTACTTTTCCCCATTAAACTGTTCATGCAGTTCTTGTGTTTTGCTTTCCAGGATGCCTGTGCAACTGTGAAGCGATGAATTTTAGGTTGAGTGCATTTATGCCATGCCATAATCCATTTCCGAGCCACATTTGACTTCTTTGCACACCCATCAACTCTCACTTTTAGCTACTCCGTCGCAGCTTTGAGCTGGTACAGAACTTGAGCCCTATCTACAGTAACAATTTTTAACCTGTTTTAGGTTGTCAGATTGAAGTACTTCAAAGGCTGACTTGTTTGGCTTACTCCTAACACATACTTAGATGTGTTTATGCAACTGGTTTTGTCTTTCTTTGCTAAATAGTGAGAACCAATAGCAGAGTATGGGATTCCCAGTACTGGATGAGGACACTGTGAAATGCACACTCAGTCTTGGAGCCAGATTCATGTCCAATTCCTTTGGCTGCATTGTTTTTTACAACTAGGCAATGGCTATAGTTCACAACACCTTCTTTGAGATTTGTGAGCAAGAAATTAGGGTGTTAGTACAGGCTGAAATACCACTGGACTGGTCATGGAGTCTAGCTTTAGAGTGCTTGAGATCTGGCCAGGGGATTTTTTTTTTTCTAATAACATATTGATCTTTTTAAAAATAAAGCAAGAGGGAAAAAAAGATGAACCAAGCTATGAAAAAATGTAGTTGTTTCCTTTTCCCCCACAGAAAATATCGGGAAACTTATTTCTTAACCTCAGTGTACAAGATCGGATGGAACAATAATTTAGATAATTTTAGACAGTGGACTGCAGAGATAGAAAAATAATATTAGCCATATATAAATGAGTAAATGTAGAGAAATTAGTAGGTTACAGATCAAAGCTGAGTTTTATGACATAGAAACATGTAAGATTAATCTTGTGTGATTCACCCCAGTATTTGTTTTATACTCTGGGTGGGAACTGTGATCCATTTAACAGAACTTTTGACTCTCCTACAATCTCTGAGGTTTTTTCTTTTTCATTGCTGAGGAGATGGGTGAGTTTGGGGCAAGTTACCGCAGCTCTTCGCACTTCAGATTTGGCATCCTAACAGTTTCTGTTAGAGGGATAAAGCTGCTTCATTAGTAAAAGAAATACTGGAAATGCTGACACTGTATGAGAAACACAGCTTTTGAAAGCTGTAGTTACTCAAACGTGGGGAGGATTTAGTGAAGGATGAGGTTCTGATTTAATTTATGGTGTGTGTCAATAGACCTACTGTGAATTCACACCTGTTTAAACTAGACTCGAATTTGGCTCTTCATAAAAATCTTGTGTTTTACGCAAGAAAGTGAGAGCATTGGGATTAATGTTGCTGTTATTTACTGGTATTTTGTAAACAAGCCAGGCATTAAGCCGATCTCCGTCTTTCTCCATTCTCCAGGAAATTATTACCGGTAGCTACATTATAATAACAATGCATGTTCTGAGTAGAAGTGTACACGTGACTGCGTATGATTCTGTTTGTAATAAATGGCTCTATCTGAAGTATTTCCATGAGCTTCTCTCCTGTCACTCTATTAACAGTGGAACGATTAAGAAATTGAATTATTAATTTGCAAGTAGAGCACTTAGGTCAAATATGGGTAATCCTGCAAATATGAAGATAAACATCAGTCTTACTCCCATTCCATCTGTGCCATTTCATATTTGTCTCTACACTTGTTGTGTGCTTTCCCTTCGCCTTTTTATTGCGACAGGGATTGCATTCGTGTTTGGACACTCCTGTCTGTTGGGTGGTTTTAGTCTCCTAATAGATTAAGGCAACCTCATCGCTTAAACACAACGCAAAGCCCCCATGGTGAAATTCCTTCAGCTTCTGGAGTTTATTATAGCTTGTCAGATATTTGATATATGATACTTTCAGCTACTTGACAGAAAAGGGCCACTAATCTTCCCTTAATAGAAGACTTCTTTTGCTTCNGTTGGGGGCCATTGGGGGTTTTCTGTGGGATGATAGGAGGATAATTAGGATGGATAGGGCGAAAGAGCCAAGGTAGGTTTTGATAAGGCCGTTGTGTAGGGTTGTTGAGGTTTTTGATGTTATGAGTTGCAGGTCTGCAAGTCCTTCTGGCCCTATTTTTTTGTATCAGGACAGGTCGATTAGGTGGAGGGCAATTTTTTGTCCTTTGTTTAAGAGGTTGGTGGAGAGAGTGCGGTGGACTAGGGGGTTAAAGTAACCTAATGAGGTAGAGAAGCTTGAGGGTGTGGTTTGTTTAGGTTGGGTTAGGGAGTGCGTAGTGTTTGAGAGTTCTATGGCTAGTACGGCTCCTAGTAAGGAGACGATAATGGCTGCTCTCTTAGTGTTTAGATGGTATTAATATTGGTTGCTTCTGCTGTTGTTTCAAAATCTCCTCAGTGTCCAAGGAAGCCAGTGAACCTCTACAGTAACATAGCAGTGCCTTTTGGGGAGCACTAGACTATACATTGACATGGTAACTGCTCTGCTGGAGTTGTTACGAGCATAAGATGCTTTTGTTGGCCTCAGAGTGGTTACTTTGGAAATGTTCCTGTCTCAAAGGAAGCAAGTAAGTCACCTGAATTGCTTTGGGTAAGTGTGAGGTGCTTCTTTAATATCACCTCAGTTGTAGTATCATGGAAGTCTTGCATTTGCACCCCTCATATTTAAGCCATTTATGGAATTCCTTGTCTGTGGAAATTCGGTTTATGATGAGTTGCTGTTTGGCAGTATTGTGGGAAAGATTCTGCCTTTTAAACTGACTGTCTTCATTACTTTTCCAGACTGACAGGGGCATTTTATCTGCATATCTGCTATTTTAATCTTTACAGTTTTCATACAGTATTTTAAAATCAGTACACGGTGTTAGAACATTCCCTTTCATGTGTTTCTCTTAGGC
>WEIS01018606.1:13964-41041 GCA_013389965.1 Todus mexicanus | reverse complement strand
ATCCTTGGGCTAACTTTGTCCAAGTCCAGAGTCAACCAGACAAACAGCAGCGTGGTTGTACAGAGTGAGTAACAGAGTAGTGTATCATCTACCTTTCTCTAGGATATGACTTGATGCCACCTGACCAGTTCAGCTCAATAAGAAAAGATCCAAGAGAGATTGTTCTTGGAACAGTCTGATAGCATCAAGCAGTTACTCATCACTGCAAGACTGCAGAAAGTACTCAGAGTAACTTAGAACATCCTCCGGCATCCTTCTCCTTCAGAGGGAACAACTTATTTTCATGGTTGACCATCTCAAGTGCTGCAGGAGGATGTGGGAGGGTGCAAACATGCTAGTTGTCTAGAAGTAGTCATTTCTGTTCATGTTAGTGACATTTAGGCACTCAAGATATATGGCTCTGTAGGTCAATAGCAAGGCCTGAGGTCAAGTAATCCTATTTCTTCTGTGGAGTAAGTGCTTGCTTGTTGGAACACACTGGGGACCAACATGTCATGCACACCTGAGCTCTGTAATGTCTGCCATTTCATTTTCTTGACTATAATGAAGACTGAAAATTTAGTGACTGGAACAGTTAAATACAATGAGCATGTCGTGACTCTTCTTTTCCCATGTTGTTATATTATGTACATCTTCATCACAATGGAACAGGAAAAAGTAGTAATATCTGTTTACTAGTGAATAGTTTCCTCTGCACAACTCCTCAGGAAATTTTAAATGGGAAAATTTAACTTGCATCAGCAATATTTCTTGCCAGAGGAAATTGTGAATGGTAAATGTGCAATGCCTGCAGTGTTGCAGTTCTGTCAGAAGATAATTAAAGCAGTGCAAGCAAAGCAAACAAATTATATATTCTAGGAAAATCTTTTTCTGCACAATTTCAGGTGTCTGTTTCCATTCATATAATTCAGTATATCTCCACCTATCCTAATCAAAGGCAATATCTGTTTCCTGTTAATGACTGACACCAGAAAAAAAGGATAAAGATAGAATTTTATGTGCTTTAAGGAAGCTACTGCATTGCCTCACAGATCTATTGTTCTTCTCTGAGGGAATCAAGAGGTTCAAGGCTAGGGAATCAAGAGGTAATCAAGCCTACAGACAAGGGAAAAAAGTTAACACAGTCTATCCACATTCAAAAATGACATTTGACAAGATATTTAAAAAGAAATACACTGTCAAGAGAGGAAAAGCTCTCGTGTCACTACAGTTGTTCAAAAAAATAGGAGTAAATGCCAATTGTCACAGACTACGTGGAGGATCTCTAGGAGCTGTGCTCCAAAGTGATCACCATCACATCCGAAATGACCACAAAAAAGGTGTGACTCAGAAAGAGACACGATGTGCTTCCGATGCTGTTAGACACATAAGAATGAGGGCTGAAAATAAACCACAGAAGAGCCTCGGGAGATTGAGTGACTAAGTACAAAAATAGCAGAGGAAATTAAATTTATGTAAACAAATGTAAAACGACACATGAAAACACAATCCCAACTTCGCATGCAAATCTAATGATGGTCCCAAATGGGCTGTTACTAACTACCAGGGAGTGAGATTTGAAAGACCTAATCGGTAGTTACATGAGAATATCAACACAAGTATCCGTGTTGAATAATGATTTTAAAAAAATAATAATTAAAAAATAAATAAATTAAAAAATGAAAGGAAGTGCTATGAATTATTAGGAAACAAATACTGAATAGGACCAAAAATGTCATGATGTCATTGGGTAAAATCAGTTCTGTGTATTATGAATACCAAGAGCGTGACTGAAAGGGTGCGGTAGGAAGGAAAAGGTTGAGAGAAACCTTTTTCTCAAGGAGCATTTTGAACCAAAGAGTGGCCTTCCTATAAAGAAGCAGTGGAATAGATAAGGGTTACTCCACCTGGTGAGGAGACAGCTGGGAATATGATATCTAGAAATCAAGGGTGGCATGAAGAAGGTGAATAGAGAATCTGTTCTAAAACATCTGGGAGACATCAAATGGTACTAACAGCAAAACGCGCCATAGATGCAAATGTGCAAACCATTACCCGTTCTTTTTCATCAGAAAGACAGCTGCAAGCTTTTAAATAATCTTAGACACAAGATGAGCAGTTTTTATGGTACTTGAATCTACCAGCAATGCTCCAGTGTTTGCCACTGACTAAATCTTCTTTATGTCAAGCGAGTCACCTGAGAAACCACGTTCTCCTACTTGGCTCCTTGCAGAAACACACAACTGTGGACATTTTTGTGTTGCAACAAGCATGCGAATAGTAAGTAGGATGCCAAGTTGCTGTGGTCTGCAAGATTAAATTCTCTTCTCCTCAAAAATGGGGTGGCCTCAGGGGACCATAGCTGGCCGGTACAGTCTTCAAAAACCATGCCCATGTGTTGTTTGGGGGAGTGGTGACTGGTAAAGACAAAACTCACTCATAATGCCACAGTGTAGATGACCACAGGAGAGCGCTCAGGCTCTGCTGCTGTTTTCTTTACTAGCCCAGATGCTGACACTGATAGATTAAGAGGAAAAACAAGGTTATGACACATCTTCGCAGAGTGCTGGGGGAGCAAATGAAGGCTGTGGTGACTGATCGCTTCCTTCTTGTGATTCATGGGCTACTTGTTGTAGAACCGTTTCAAAAACCCACAGCTTTTTAGTGCAGAGGTGTTTTATCTTCTTGTTTATGGAGCACACATCCACAAGTAACCTGGGACAAGGACAGGGTGTGGGTTCATAGATATTTATGGTTTAAATTTGTGCTATATAGACATCTATTGACAGCCAAAGAATGATAGCAGTGACTCTTTGTAACTATTGTGCAGTCCAAAGCTGTGTGAATGATGTCACTGTGTTTGGAATCAGTCCCAAATCACATGAAAAATACTCATGGGTTGTAATAAGCGCAGCTGAACTTAGCCAGCTTTCATTTCAGGCAGGTGGAATTATCTTTTCTCCCTCACAGGACTTATTACAGAACTGTAGGCACATTGACTGGAAGGTGTCTCCGGAAGTTTCGAACCCAACTTCCCACTGAATACGGTATGGTTAGCCAGGGCTTTGGCTACCCTAGCCTTTGTGTCCATAAAAATGGGCGGGTTGCTTTTTCCACCACATATTCAGCCTGTTCATGACACGATTAATGACAAAGTTCAGGTGAAAAGAATGTGAATTAATCAATGGGTCGGCAGTTATGATTTCTTTTAGATAGGACACTCATCACGAACCCAAACTGTGGTGACTTGTAGATCTCATCTGTCCTTGCTTTCCACGGACGACTGCACAGAAGGTGGCTCAGAATAAGAAATGTAATTCTGTTTTCTTAACATGTCCTGTGAAAAAGAAAATGCGACTTTCTGACAAGAAGGTTCCTAACAGGCTGAATTTATTCATTCAGCTCTACCACCAGCTTTTTTAACAGAGAATGGACTTAGCACATAAGATGTGTGGGGTGGTGTATTTTTCAGTGCTCAAGCATTGCACAAATTGTATCAAGTCTCATAACAAAATATCAGATTGTTGTTCACAGTCATCACAATTTTTCTATTACCTAGTTCAAACTGATAAAAGCCTCTCATTGAGACTATGAGTATATTTGATCATACTGTATGAGACTGTGACTACGTGTCAGTCTGTTCTTGCAAGGAACAAGCAATAGGACAAGAGGAAACAGCCTCAAGTTGCAACAGGGGAGGTTTACGTTGGATATTAGGAAAAAATTCTTCCCTGCAAGGGTTGTCAAGGCCTGGCCCAGGCTGCCCAGGGCAGTGGCAGAGTCCCCATCCCTGGGGGGATTGAAAAGCCATGGAGATGTGGTGCTGAGAGACATGGTTTAGTAGTGACCTGACAATGCTGAGTTAATGGTCAGACTTGATGATCTTAAAAGTCTCTTCCAACCAAAATGATTCTGTGATTGTTGCTTTCCATAAATACCAAGTAGCACACATGTTGAAAGCTAGACTTGCTCTTGCAGACCACTTGAAGATCAGTGTACTCTTTTCAGCAGGGAAGAAAGCAGAAGAACTTAAATCTACAATCCATTCCCTGAAACTGGAAACTTTTCTGAAGAAAAAATTATTCACAGAAGATCAGCAACACACTGAAGCCAGCAGAAAAATTGAATACATCCCTATAATTCAGAAGCCAAGTTTACTGACTATAAATCTGCAGCAACATGCCTGGAAAACCACACAGCAGATTTTCAGCCTTGACAGGGCTTTTTCCCCTCATCTGATGTTTCGGCATCAGCAAGCACAGGGCACTGCTCAGATGTTCTGAGTGAAGAATGGTGCCTCTCCCCTATCAGTTGTCCAGACAGGACAGGTTCTGCTGAGACTTCTCTCCATCACTGTAGCTGTGCCTGTATCATGCCCATGTTGTTCTACTCCAGTTGTGGAAAAAGCTCTTGAGCTCTGTATTCTCCACTTCTACTTAGTTACAAAACAAACAGGAGCAGAGATCATGACAATTGAGGCCAAAATTGTCCATGTTGCTGCTGGATAGCCAGGTGTTCTCTTGCCCTGTCCTACTGAATGGATAGTTCTCCTGGTGAACTGAGTCTTGTGGAGCTGTGCATACAGGCTGAAAGGAGGAGATACACTCTGCTCCCTCCAGCACAATTACCTAGGGCAACTGCAGCAGCAGGCCTTGGCCTTCCCTGTCAGGAAGGCTGAAACTTCTCCTTTTCTACTCAGTTCAGTTCTGTTTCTTTTCTAAATTTTGTAGCCCACTTTGGTTTAACCCATCCAGCAATGACTATATCAGAGTTCTTCCTACAGTCCCTAAGAGGGCCAGTCTGGAACCTCTTTTCATCCTCCAACCTTCTTTTCATCACCCTTAAAACCATTTCTCTCAGGTGAGCCAAACCTCACACAGTGCTGCCTGCTCCTGCTCTAGCCTCCGACACACCAAAGCCCATCTGTCACATGCTTACAGCAGAGCACAACATCTTTCCTATGTCTTGATCTCCCACAGCATCCAAAGTTCTCGTCCTACCAATCAGCCGCGCCAGAGGTTTGTAGAACAGGACTGAGGTGGCACCACTGCTCTTGCTATCAGTGGGGTACCACTAGCAGGACCTCGTTTGGAGCCTGCTTCCACCTGCAGCCTACAGCACTACCCATGACACATTAGTGTCTAAACCAGCTTAATGCCACCTTCCTCACTGAAATGAAGGACAATCTTCCTCTGCCAAATCTTGGATATTTTGCTTCTGATGCCTTTAGAACCTGGCGTTATCACAAGACATTTAGGATAACTCATTGCTACAGATTGTATTCCTGCAGGTGGTAGAATGAGTTTTCTGTTTAGATTGTGTTTCACTGTGAATTTCTCACTGAAATCAGCAGCCAAAATTTGACATGGTCTTTAGTCATTCACAGTTTTCCATACCAACATAGGGAAGGGCTGTGGAAAGAAGAAGGAAGGGAGGAGTGCCTAAAAGGCAGGTTACCTTCTGGTGATGGCATTCCATCTTCCCAAAATACTCCTTTGACAGGTTTTTGCAAGTGGTAGAAAAGACATTAAGAACATGCAGCTCTGGTACATCTTTCCGTTTTTACAGTCTGGCTACACTCATGCAAAGTTCTCCTTGAGATAGTGCTGAAAGTGTGCACCAGTTCAGCCACATCACTTTTATTAGAGTACAAGGGACGACGTTATCACTAGAAAAAATATAACATCCCTTCAGAGGACAAATAGCCATAAAAAACCCCATGAAGCTCCACAACGAGTTCAACTTCTTTTTCTGAAACTTCTTAGAGAGTAAAAAAAAAATCTGAGTTTCCAGAACATAGATTTTATACCTTGTTTTTCTTGGGGTTTGGAGTTCTGGATTTGTTGCTGGTTTGTTTTGTTTTTTGTTTTGTTTTGTTTTATTAAGAGTTCTTACTCTCTTGCTCTGTTTTGGACTCTTGTCAAGTGACTCTTCCAGTTTTTCTACTATTTGCTCAGCTAGTTCAACAATACCCAGTAGGTGGCCTCAGTGTATAATGTATTTCTTTACTCTTTTTTACAAATCCCGCTTTGCTTTTTTCATTGCAACAATTTTTTTAAACTTTTTTTTTTGTTAGGATCTCCTGCTTTTATCACTTCTTTTCAGCATTTCAGCATCAGCTACCTGTTAAGTGCTAATCCCTTTAAATTTACTCCTTTTCTGGTGGTGAAAAAAAATAAACTTGATTTCTAGAGGGCAACTACTGATTTGGAAAAATCCCAAAAATGATCCATACAGTTCTGCTCTGGTTTAGAGATACCACCCATGTATTTCTTGATTTTCCCTGTGCCTCCACTTTTACATTCCCCAGGAGAAACGTTTTCTTCAGGGAATGTGACATATTATCCAGGTCCAGCCAGACACATTCATGTGGGCTGGCAAAGGTGGCAGATCCTTAGAGTCTTCTGCTCTGGATCTTCCAAAGAACTGTTGCTGACTCTTGTTCTCCCACATCTCCGTCTTCACAACTCAATTAAGTTTTGGCATCCAGACAGCCCCTGCTTCTGAACAAGGGTGCTACCTATATTTGTCATCTTGTGGGAATGCCCTGTCAGATAAGGAGAGGGAGGTTCGTTTGATACAGAAAGTGTGAAATGGATTCTTAACTGATTGAAGATCTTAATGATCCTATTTCTTGTTCTTGTGGGAAATGTTTCGTAGTTTCTAGGTAGGCAAGAGCATGTACAGCTGGGATCGCTCACAGATGTACTTGCAGCATTTTTAATATTTTCAAAGACCAGAAGGAATTAAATGCAAGTATTTAAGACATATTTAAAGTCACGTATCTGTCTACCCATTATCACAAAATAAGTGGAGTGTCTTCTAGAATATTTTGTCTTGATGAGACTCCACAATTGTTCTACCCTGTCACACATTGTGCAATAAACCCTGGAACACAAGATCAGTTGTCATTTTCACTGTGACTTTCTACGCTGAAAGAAATGCCAGTGTATTTGTGAAATACATTTGCCCAGGAAGTATATTTGTCTCTCATGGATCTCCCCAAACTTCCTGACCCTGTTTTTTGTAGATAATTGATGGGTAAATTCAGCCTTTGGCTACTGCCAGTAAACTAATAAGACAGACAGTCTTATAGTTTCCCTACCATAATGAGGCCTGAAACCAATTTGGCTAGGATCAAGGAAATATGAAGCCTCCAAATATTTCTGGAATTGCCTCACTATAAACTTTTTTCAAAAAGGCAGATTGAAATGTCCTATAATAGATGCGACTGTTTGTATCAAGGAGCAGATTATTTTTAGATCCATGTTAACAAGGACTTCCTAAGGAGAAGCTGGTGTCTGGTCCTATCGTATCCTAATGCCACTCTCAGCTCAGCTTGGGATCTTCCTTGCCCAACAATGTGGTCTCAGTACTGTCTTCACTTCAGGCTTTGTTTACACATGGGCACTGAGGAAAATGTCTCGTCAAGACAAATTAACTGGTCAACATACATAAGCAAGGCCTTACTGTGTTTTCCTTCAGAAGAAAGGCAGTTTTATTTCACAGGAGGCTAAGATACGGTGACCTAAGTTACAACGAATGAGCATCCACGCAGAGGTTCGGGGCAACTTAGCGTTTGTGCATTGGTTTATTTCATTTTAACATTCCTGAGTGTCCCAGCGCAGGCAAGTCCTAAGAAAATGACGTTAGCCGAAATGAAAACTTGGGTTTCTGTTTGTCCTCTCCGTAGCCTGCTCTGCTACCATGGAGACAGCCAGCTCAGGCAGAATCTAATAATCTCATCTTCAAAGAAACAAAAACATTCTTGGTGAAAGAGCCTGCAAAGTTCTTTTGGCCCTAAACGTGATCTTGTGCCCTTTGTCACAATCCCACTTCATCACAAAAGGAAACAGAGCTATTCTCTGCTGCCTTTGCTTTCTTCTCACCCCGTTTTCTGAAGGGTAATCAGAGCTCCTAAAGTACATGTTGTTCCATGGGCAGCAGAGCTCATGGGTTCTGCATCCCTTCTGCTCCTCAATGCAACTATTCCCCACCAAGCCAGGACCCCTCAGCACCTTCAGTTCACCCTTCTATGCCTAGCTCAGATGTGCTTAGCTCACACTCTGGTTGTCTCCTCTCCATAGGTCCTGCTGATTTGGCTGGGGACTGGCAGCACCCTCTCCAGGTAGCACATCTCCAGGATGCAGATGTCTCCAGACATCCCACTCCAGGAGGACATCTTTGCATTTCCTCAGTCAGTAAACAAAGAACAAGACTCTACAGCAAAGACATGAAAAGTTCAAGTGTCACAATAACACGGAGTGCGGAACACATGCAGCTATGTGGATAGCAAGGAAAATAAATTTAAAAGAACAGAACACGTGTTTAAATTAAAAGTTAACATTTTACTTCAGGCACCAACAGAAAGATGACCCGTAAAGGAAGAAAATCTTCCCTTCCTCGCACCCCTGAGTCTCATAGGAGGTATGCAACTCCAGCAGATGTGAATACAACCTTAGGACTGGAGGAACATGGCCTTAGAGAAAAACCCTTCACTCCTTTTAAGAACAGTCTAAGGTTATTTTACAGGTATATCTGTAGAAGGTGATTGGATATGTTTTATTACTAAACTTCAGTGACCTATATGAGGTAAATAAACCTATCTGCTGCTGATACATCATCTTATCCTGTGTGAAGCAACAAATATTGCTTCATATCCAAGGTGGTATTCTGACTTTTGCCCACAGTATGCTCCGGTTCATATCTCACTTCTGGCCTTTCCTGTCTGTGATGTCTTCCATTCATCCTCAGTTCTGTCAGGCCTTGAGAGACAGTCACCAGCAACTGGAACTGTATCAGGGTTGGGTAAAGCTGAAGGCAGCATGATAACAGTCTCTCTTGCTTCATTACACACAGGTTTAATTGCACAAACACAAAAGCTCGGGGCTTCCTTATTACATTCGACCCATTTTTCCTGGTAATAAATCAAATTAAGATGACATTTTACTATGTATGAAATACCTTGGTGTGTACGATTTACTGTGATTGCTACAGGTCCTAAATAAATGATGACACACCAGATGGCGTTCACAGGATATGTTGATAAAGAAGAAACAGCAGAAAACAAATGAAAATGGAAATTTGGTGTAAGGACCTTTTACAAAGGGACACCAGAGACAAGATGCTGGGAACATACAGACAAGTAATGGCTCCACTGGAAGGAACGATTGGTCTGGGTGTCAGAGCTGAACACCAAACAGCGCCGGTTCAACTGTTCAGGATGGACAACTGCTGGCTCAACGGCTCAAGGAGCCACATGCCCTTCACTGCGTGGGTTTGTCACGTAAGATTTCATAGTCAGAGAAGATTCAGCCATAATATTAAAATTACATACAGAGGAGATTCCTCTATGGTAGTACAAATATATCTCACTGATGAGGAAAGGCTGAGAGCCCTGAGGCTGTTTAGCCTGGAGAAGAGAAGACTGAGAGGGGATCCGATCAATGCTGATCAATATCTAAAGGGCAGGAGTCAAGAGGATTGGGCCAGACTTTGCTCAGTGGTGCCCAGCAACAGGACAAGGCACAAACTGGAACCCAGGAGGTTCCATTTGCTGTGAGGGTGGTAGATCATTGCCCAGGTTGCCCAGAGAGGTTGTGGAGACTCCTTCTCTGAAGAGATTCCAAACCCATCTAGAGGTCATCCTGGACAACCTGCCCTAGACAAAGTTGCTTTGGCAGAGGGGTTGGATGAGATGATCTCCAGACGTCTCTTCCAACTCCTGCCATGCTGTAATTCTGTGTTAAACATCACAGATGTTGAAAAAGAGAGTGGATCCAGAAGAGAGTAACGAGACTGGTGAAGGGACTGGAGGGGAAGTCTTGCGAGGAGAGGCTGAGGGAGCTAGGGTTGTTTAGCCTGGAGAAGAGGAGACTCAGGGGAGACCTTATCACTCTCTATAACTACCTGAAGGGAAGGTGTAGTCACGTGTGGGCCAGGATCTTCTCCCCGGCGACTTGTGACAGGATGAGAGGGCACAGCCTGAAGGTCTGCCAGGGGAGGTTTAGGTTGGATGTTCGGAAGCACTTCCTCACAGAAAGGGGGATAAAACACTGGAATGGGCTGCCCAGGGAGGTGGGGGAGTTGCTATCCCTGGAGGTGTTTAAGAAAAGATTGGGTGGCGCACTTAGTGGCATGGTTTAGGCGATGTCATGGTGTTAGGTCATAGGCTGGACTCGATGATTTCAGACGGCTTTTCCAGCCTCAATAATTCTGTGATTCTGGAGAAGCCAGTCAGGTTGTAACATGGGCGGCTACACTGATCTCTGGCACCGTGCAATTGGGAGGGTGGAAGCTGCTCCCATGTCAGCACCCAGGTGCTTTCTCCACTCATGGCACTGCCCCCATTAGGGGCACACCTATGCTCTAGGCTCAGAGACAACATTTCGGGCCCTACATTCCGCTCTCAAGATGCCTTATCACCACATCAGGCAGCCACCATTGCCTCATGGCAATCTTGTGCCACTGCCGCTTCCCGTCTCACCACATGTCCCAGCAGCGCCATGGCCACTGTGGGCACCACTGGGAGCACCATTACCAGCTATGAGCTGATGGGCACCCCTCATGGGGAGCTGAGGGTGGGGGGACAATGCAGGTTGAGCTCCCTGGGGCTGCCAGTGAAGTAGAGAATGGAGATAATACTCATGGATTCCATGGCACTTGAGAGGGGATGGAGGAAGCAACACCCTCGCTCCTCCTCCTCCCTTCCCCCACTCCTCCTCGTTTTCTGGAGCATCAACGTCTCAGTGCAGCAAGGAAGGAAGGGGATGGTTTTATTTTTGGTTTTACTTTTGGTTTTAAGGTGCGGATGAAAAAAAAAAAAAAAAAAAAGAAGCAAAGGTGCTTCCTCAGCCCCCAGTTCTTACTGGGACTAGTAACGGCAGTAGAGGTTTTCAGCTGGCACCCAGGTGGTTGCGCGGGGGAAGTGGCTTCTTCCTTTTGAGGGCTCTGGTGCTTCAGAGATGGGCTTTTAAAAACTGTTTGCTAAATTTATGGCCTCCGCAATCGCTTCACAGACATCCTGGGGAGTAACAGTTTTTGGAGGACCACATATGGGCGTTTGTCCCAAATACAATGTTCAGACCCTGGCAGGCAGGCAGGCAGGCGCTGTGCCTGTGACTTGAAGAACACCCTTGCCCGTGGAATTGTAGAATCATTTTGGTTGGGGGAGACCTTCCAGATTAAGTCCAAACATTAACTCAGCACTGTCAAGTTACCACTAAATCATGCCCCTTAGCACCACACCTCCACAGCTTGGAAACCCCTCCAGGGGGGAAGAAGGAGAAGGAGAAGGAGAAGGAGAAGGAGAAGGAGAAGGAGAAGGAGAAGGAGAAGGAGAAGGAGAAGGAGAAGGAGAAGGAGGAGAAGGACAAAGAAAAGATGGATGTCTGAGTTGAACATGATGGGAAGCTTTGTCCCACCTTCCTTGCCAGTGGGGCTACACGTGCCCATATGGCAAATTCAAGCTCGGTGAGAAGTTGATATTTTTAGTCACCTTTGACGTTGTGTGACGCATGATCCACAGCTGACACAATCCACGGATCACAGTTTACAACACAATGGATAAGCTGATCCACTCTGTTTTCCAATTCAGTGATTCCTTCAACGATTAATCACTTTACCTGCTTGCATAGTATAAATATGATGTGCCTCTAATGCCTGTGAAGACAGGTAAGTGAGATAAAACCCTGACACTTTAACTGTGTACGGACGACACGCTAATACGGACAAGCCAAAACATGCATTTTACACACAAAAGGACTTTTTTTAGGGGAAATTCACACATTATGCAGAGCTCAAAAGTGAAAAAGCAAATTCCCGTAGTTGTTCAGAACCTGCTGTAACACACGAGCACGTCAACTGCTCTTGTTCTGTTTATCCATGGGGACCATTAAACACAGAACTATTTTCTGTGGCTTCAGAAGCCCCTGAAGTGGATGTGTCTACACATTGTGCGCTTTCCCTGTTTTTACACTACTTTCCTAAGTGTGTGCTGCCGGTTACCTGAGAAGAAAAACACCGAGTTAAACAGATGTTTTGTCTAACACAGCGCGGCTGTTCCTCTGTAAAAAAAACCAAATCCGTTTTAAAATCAGAACTGTGCAGGTGCATGAATCGGTCGTGTCAGATCGGGTCTGGAATTTAGCTTTCTGAAATGAAACTCTGCTCAGAACAATAAGAACATTCTTCATAATCACTTTATGAAGTGTCCAGTACTCATACATCACTTGGCTGAAATGGGCTTCTATGAGAAGCAGTGGTTACAAAGCACACTTTTAGGGGTGTGCACCTATCAAGAACCTTCATAAAGGGGTTACAATTTGCAGCAGGAAAATCAGGCTGATTTCCAGGACTAAGGGTGCTGAGGGGAGGACAATTTCTTTTCTTCCATTGATAATTTTAGGATGATGTTCACTTGTTACCAGCTACTTGTTTAGCATGAGAAAGCGAATAATCATTCGCTTCATCCACACTATTACAGCTTTTATATTCCTCTATCACTGCCCTCCCCTCTCAACTCTCTTCCAAGCTGATTAAACATCTCTTAAGCAAAAGCTGCTGGATATTCTAACCAGCCTCATGGCTCTTCTGAGTACCTTTCAAGTTCTACTATATCCTTTCTGAGATGGGGGAAAGATGCAGGGGAATTACTCTTCACTCAGCACTGAAGATGTGGGTGCACTATGGATTTAAGTCATGGTGTTATTATTGCTTTCCGTTTTCTCACCCATTTCTTCCCTGACAAACTATTACTTCTTATGTTACTTTGACATTCTTCCCTGTGCTCCCAGAGCTCTTTCCCTAATTCAATCATTTTGGATTTAAAAGCAATCGTGACGAATTTTGAAACAAAATCCGGTCTCAAACCAAGTTCAGTGGTCATGTTTTGTCCAAGCATGATTTTCAGAGAACGAGAAGGAGGTTGAGGAAAACAATGTTAGCTGAACTATCCTTCAAATTCAAGTTAAATGGGCACCAGTGAAGCTTTTTAAAATCGGTTTCATTTGGCTTCGAGCTATGGAATTAACACATTTCAGATTTCAAATCTAGTACAGAAAAATAGTTCAGAAATTAAATGGGCAATAAGAAATACAGAGATTTCAGAAAGTACAAGGAACCTACTTCATGTTCAGATAGATGAGAAATGTCATAGTGAGCACCAAGATCATATCCCGCACTCAAAAATAATTAAAAGAAAAGGGAAAAAAAATCTGCCTCTGTAATATTCATTTCATAGGATTGATTTTCATAGGATCTTCTGTGGTTATTCAAAGAAAAAAGTTGTAATTAAGCACCATTTTTCCAGGGTTTCTAGTAGAAAATACAATGAAAGATAAAGGGCTATGAAAGCAGCGATAAGCTTTTTCCGTCAGCTCAGCTGAGAGTAAAGATTGTAGGAAAAATGTATTAACCACATTAAAATGTATTAAATGTATTAAAATGCATTAAATGTATTGATGCATTCATTGTATTAAAATATAAAATGTAAATATAGTAATTAATATACACCAAAATGTAGCACAACTTACAAAAGGGCTGGGAAATGCGTCTAAAAGAGCCCAACAGGATTTTTTTTTACCCTGTTTTATATTTGAAATGTCTTTTTCCTTCTACTCTCAAACTTTCTAACCCAAAGAGCACTGCCCAGGCCAATAGCCTTGTTAGTACTCAACAGCTCAAATGAAGTATTTATGCTCCTGTAAGTACTTCATGATGATCAGTGCTCATGAATTTGCACATTCTCTGACAAAATGGTTTCACCACAATTGTTACGTGTGGATTTTCCATGCAGCTGAAGACCAGAATAATTCAGAAATTATAGAGAAAAAAGGTAAGTTAAAATCCAAAAGCAGCAATGCTGGGATTCTGCAGATATCAGCGACTGAAGGATTAATTTCATCGCATCTAGTAGCTAAATATGATATCAGAGACATAAAAGTTAATATCAAAATATTAGCAGTTTTTCCCTTCACAGCATTTTTCTTCAAGTTATTGACCAGCAATTAATGCAGAGAAATGTTGCAGCCTTCACTCGTCTCACAGCGTTATCTCAACATCTGAGAAATACTCAACAAGCCCAAATGGACTATCACAAGATGTGCAAGTGTGTTCTGGCTTTCACAAAGTTTCACTGAGGGACAGAGGGTGCTTTTCTTCTTGCTGAGAGGAAGAATATTTCAGAATAGCCAAAGAAACCCTGATGCTTAATAATCACATCATCTGGTATCCCTAGAAATCATGGTGCAGCGCTGGGAGCTCCCATCTCCCTGAGGCCTCTAAACCACAAAGTAATGAATGGAGAGGGGAGCAAAGGTCAGGTTTCCTTTTTTTTACAGTACTTTACGGTGATACAAGCATGGCAGGAGGCTGAACATTTGTTTTCTCCTCCTCCTGTCATTTATCTCCATCTGCAAAGCTGACCTGACTTCCTATCAGGGCACAGATCTGCCAGCCCAGCTGAGGTATTCACCACGGCCTCACCTGGAGTTTTCCCTCAGGTGCACAAAGGCTTAAATTAGTCCTTTGGTTTGTTATATCCTGCTGTTTCCATCCTATGTTCTCCTCCAGTTCCTGTGTTAGAACACACTCTCCCACCCACTGCTTTCATGTACACTCAATTAATTAAAACCTTGCTAACTTCTCTCTCTGGTAGCTGGCTATCTGCCGTGCTGCCGCATTTCCCAGACTTTGTTAGACCTCGGATCTCCAGCTCTAGTTTTGCTTCCCTGCTGTGTCTCTAATTTTTCCATGTCAGAAACTTTGCGTTACCCTTTATTAGGACGAAAATTTTCCAAGTCTCAAATGGTAGGAACTTGCCTCATTCCATTTACTGTTCAATGAAGACTATATTATTATGAATTACCTTTTTTTTTTTTTAACTTCTGCCTTTAAATGTATTATCCTGGCAGCCTGTACACATCTGTATTGTAAATGATGTTTTACCCTGAACTCCCCAAGTAACCACTCACAAATATTTATTTTTTTTTCCATGGAGAGATAGAATCATAGAATGCATTGGGTTGGAAAAGACCTGTAAAGGTCATCTTGTCTAGATAAATCTCTTGTGAGCCACTTCCTCATGCGGTACAGGAAGGTATTTTTAAAAGTAGAGATCCTACGAGGAATATAATACCATGAGCACTTGGTGGAGCATGTAGAGACAGTGAGCAAAGAGCTACGTAGCAGCAATCTCTGTAGCTGACTGTGGCAGGCTACCGATGATCTGTGCTCATTGCGCATCTAAGTTTTAGTTTGTGCATTTGCAAATAAAATCCTAGTGGAGGGGCTGGAAAACACGGGACTCCTAGACAAGGCTTTGATTTATAATGCCACTGGGACACCTGCGTGATGTTTGAACACCTGCTTTAACGCTTCGGTATCACACTAGAATTACCTGCACCTTCTTTTTCATTCATCTCTATTCTGAATAAAGTGGGTCAGCTCCAGTGGCAGACACAAGCTCAGCCTGTGCTGCCTGCTTAGTGAGTAGGCCTTCAGCTGCCACTCCCAAACAATTCGTGAAAGATCATGCCAAAGCATGTGTGGAATGAATAGACTAAACACTTTTGCACCCAGAGATCAGAGTGTGCTAATTCCATCCCCATCGTTGAGGGGAGTTGAAGTTCAAAACCCTTTGCAAATACGACTTCCAAGAGGTGATGCTGCTGCTGCCAACCACTTNTGCGCCTGCTTGTCCAGCATGACTCAAAGCTCTTCAGATCTAATAAAGAAATTATAACATGTCCTCCTGCGAGGTGGAAAACGTGGTTTTAGGTCCTTCACATCACCATTGTCATACTCACGCTACGCTAACAGAAGCTGGCATGTTTCCATGACTGAGGGGCATACAGCACTATTACCATCAGCAAACACTGGTTACGTAAGAGCTGATGTAGTCACCTACATCCACAGGGAGTAACTGGACTTTGGCATTAGAGGACTAACACAACAGGCATTCCCATCTGGGTAGAGAAGGTCATTGCAGACACACCCCTGTCTCTAATGCTACCTGTTTCCAGGATTAGAGGCTTCTGCCCATGCCACACTTCCACATCCCATGGGAGCTCTGATAAAGTTAGTCTCATTTTGCAGGCTTCCACTTCTCCTCCCACACAAACCTCTGCATCGTGTGGGCATACAGTTAATTTGATCACAGAGCTGGACAGAATGAAAAAGCAGACCCCAGATATTTTCTTGCAAGGTTTCACTCATCAGTTCTGACGAGGTTCACCATGCAGCAGTAAAACCCTCAGGGAATGAAAGACGAAAGAGTCAGGTCCTGACACCGACCATCACACTGTAAACACAGCTAAACAAGCTGTGAACTCAGGGATCTGAGCAGCCAGCGGCTAAGTCACGGTGACACTTAGAACCTGCGTGTTCCTCTTCCGATGAGGATTTGTCCCTTCCATAATTTGATTTGCAAGGAACCAAAGTGTGCTCTTCAGCGCAGCAAGCTGACGGTTGTGTTTGCTGCGTAGTTAGTAAATAACGTTGAACAGATATTTGTGCGGCGCGTCTCACCCCCTCACCCTCACTGAACAGGGTTTGGCGTGCTTCCCAGACGTAGTGAATGGGGCACCGGTGGGTAATCATTTGCCACTTCTAAAACTCCTGTATTTTCAATCTGCTGATAGAGGGAACTAGAATTCAATAAGCTCCTGCTAGTGGGTAAATACGGCTCAAAGGAAATGCATATGGTAAATGAAAATTCAGAACGCAATTCAGTCTTCTGTGCTCTGGATGACGATCCTTCCTTCTGGCTGGACTCTCCTTTGCCACAGCTGGTTTCCTTCTGCTGGAATAAGAAGCAAGATTCTGTTTTGAAGAATTCTGGCTAAGTGCTGTTTGCCCTACATCCATCAAAGGCAACATGGGAGACATTTGACCTCTAGTAGCAAGGCACTGATTTTCAAACTAAGACCCGCTCCTCTCTGAGCAGTTGCAGTGTGTGGTTAAGGACAAGCCTGTGTAGGCTGTGACTGCAGTGATGGACCTGCAGTTGCTAAAGGAGCTGACACTGCCACTGGAAACTTCTTAGCATCCTATAAGTTTAACAGCAGATGTATAGAATGAATCGCAGTATATAGGCACCAGTGGGATTGCCTGTCCTTCCCTTCCTGCTTCTTACTAGTTAAAAGAAAGCAGAAAGCTCAGACTGTTTACAGGCACGTTACACTATTCAACTGCTGGGGTGAGGGGGAATGATTAATGCTATAATTTCAAAATATCAATCAGATTTTGAGTGCTCTGATAGAAACTAAAGTAAGAAAGAGTAAAGAGTAAAGTAAGAGAACATGGCTCCAAAAGGACACCAGGTTGTTTGGTTGTGTTATTCTAAAGCAAGGATAAGTATCCCAGTCACCATGCAGCTGCATTTATCCAGCTCAGACCAACCCCTATTCTCTATTTGCTTTATCCTCGTTTGTTGTGACACATCCGTAGTCAAGATTATCTGGTGGTGAAGTCAGTAGAATGTTACAAAGAATCTACCACAGATTAGGAAGCATAAATAGCAATTGAGCGTGCTACTGGTTACGCTGTTCCACTAGAGGTGCCAGTATCTACCCGGAAACAAATGTCAAGAGCTTTCTAGAAATTAAAGTAGGCCAAAACACAACACAGCCCTTGGTTAAAAAGAGCTACAGACTAGCAGGATACGCAGCAGGAGTACTACAGACGAGCAGAAGTGAGAGCACTCACGGAGCTCCTCAGACTTGTTCTTAGGACTTGAGTGACCTTGGGTTCCTTTGAAAACATCCAGCACGATGTTACACAAAACGCACAAATAACGCCAGCCCCAGTTCTGCGCTCCTGGGATTCTGCCAGTGCTCACAAACCCGTCCAAAAATAATGTGTGGCAAGAGGGAGACATTCTCATCTAATACAAATTAGGGTAGTTCCTTTTCTGGACTCAGATCAAGAGTAATGATTCCATTCGGGTCTTCTCTGCCCCCACTCGGTGGAAGACACTAATTTTACAGCCTAAAAAAGGGTTTCTTTACCTTAAGGCTAATTTTAGCCTTTATTGATCCAGACTAGTAAACTCAAGCTGTTTGATGAGTTCTATTTTAGCAAGTTTTATTCAGTGAGTTTATTACTTGCAGGAAATCTTTGTACATGCTGGGGAAAGGAGCCAGGTCTCCCACCTTCTCGCCTCCAGCTCCCATCACCAGGTCAGTCTCAATGTTAAACCATTGCTTGTGTCCAAGTATTACTACAAAGCACATATTTTATTTAAACCTTTTTGAAAATTAAATGAAGGGTTTGATTTCATTTTTTTTTAGACTTCCTTGTTTTAAGTGAGCTACCGTAAACAATATAATCCACAGAAAGCAAGCAGCAGCCAACCCCAAATTTCATCAGTGTCGCTGTTCGATGATCATTAGCCTCCTGAATTTAGTGTATCGATACAACATAATATTGACCTCCGCTAAAATGTTCTAATCCAGCAATAAATTTCTCATCTGTGAATAGCTCTTCAGGGTGCAGCAGAGTCCAGACAACAGCCTAGGCACTGACCCAAAACCACATACCTGAAAGAAAAGACCTTCTGACCTCTTTCAACAATACTTTAAAGAGAATGTGCAGGAAAAGCAAGAAAAGTGTTCCTTTCAAGAGCACAGCACCTTTCAAACCCCTGCTCTTTCTGTCTATGGGGAGACACTTGTCCCAAGGCAAGCACGTAAAGACACCTGCTCCCTCACCAGTACATCTTGCCAAGCATTCTCTCTATCTCTTCTCCTTGCAAGTGTTTGTGCACAGGGATTTCTCAAAAATCCTTTGGTGATTACTGGGTGAAGCATCACATATTTAAAGCTTGCTTTAGCAATTGCTGTTGTGTATTTTTTATTACGCAGTGTGTTAAATCTAGTGTTTCATAAGCAAGCATTTGCTTCATTCATCAGACGGAAATGCCATTCAGAGTTGCATTCTCATCCTTCTGCAGAAGTGTAACAGCAACACAAACATACCAGCCTGGAGACACATTAACGATCTCAGTGCCAAGAAAATACCTTTGGTCATATTTGTTTTTCTGGTGGTACTCAGCATCCTCTCCTCATGTGAGCTTCCCTTGAAGTTGTGAAAATCCAGCACCTTATGGTTTTGGAGTTCTCCTGCCTAAGGGTGAGCATAAGGTTAAAAAATCCCTCCAGAACAATGTTGCTTTAAGGGACAAAAGTATCTGCTGTAGTAAATACAGAGTGCTTCACTGAATGAGCAAACCCAAGGTTCTGTTCTGAGAACGTATTTTGCAAGCTCAAGTGTCATTCACTCCCCTGAGTGGACACCACCCTGGAAAGGCCACATTCAACACGGTGAAACCCTTTCTGTGCAGCATGGCTTCATGCATTACTGACCCAGTAATCTCATCACACCCAAGCATACCCTCAGGTGCAAGGTTGTTTCCACAGCGCAACAACCACCCCAAGTGTGGTAACTTCCTTGCATGGGCTTCCCTAAATTCTACGTGTCCTGAAGCCCAGTAATGCCCAAGAGGTTTCTCCAAACTTCCTCAGATGCCAAAATCGGCTCCCTCAGTGCCATCCCTCCATCAGCCACACCCATTGTCCTGCTCCCCCTTGAGCCACTTAGGCCAATTCCTGTATCAGCCCTACAAAATGCATCTAGACCAGTTGTACAAAATCCACCTTCTCCCAGTCATAGAATTGTAGAATTCCAGGTTGGAAGGGAACTCAAAGACCATCTGGTCCAAAAGCATGGTCTAGACAAGGTGGCCCAGCACCCTACCCAGCTGGATCTTAATCGTGTCCAATGTTGGGGACTCCACCACTTCCCAGGGGAGATTATTCCAATGCTTGATTGTTCTCATTGTGAAAAACCTTCCCTGTGTCCAGTAAGAATCTCCCCAGGAGTAACTTGTGTCCATTACCCCTCCTTGTTTCCACGGGAGTCCTTTTAAAAAGGGAGTCTTGGTAACCACCCTTTCAATACTGGACCATAGTGATGAAGTTTCCTCCCTTAAACCTTCTTTTCACCATGCAGAACAAACCTAGTTCATAGAATCATATAATCATTAAGGTTGGAAATGATCTCTAAGATCATCAACTCCAACCTTCTACCCAATACCTCTATGGCCACCAGACCATGCCCTGAAGCGCCACATCTACTCATTTTTTGAACACCTCCAGGCACGGCGACTCCACCACCTCCCTGGGCAGCCCACTCCAATGTTTAACTATTCTTTCAATAAAGAAATATTTCCTAATATCTGATTTGAACTTCCCCTGGTGCAATCTGTGGCCATTACCTCTTGTTCTGTCATTAGTTACTAAGGAGTAGAGGCCAACATCAACCTCTCTACAACCTTCTTTCAGGTGAACAAGCTGTAAGAGTACATTCAGAGCTATTCATCATCGTTGTGTCCGAAGAGTTAGGATATGTGTGTGCTTGAATATCTTAGCCATAGAAACCTCAGAAACTGCTGTTAAAGTGTAAAAATCCTTTCTTTTGTATGCACAGGCATAATTATTCATAAGGTTTCCTCTCACCCTCCTCTTCTTCAGGCTGAACAGCCCCAAGTCCCTCAGTCTCTCCTCATTAGAAACGTTCTCCAATCCCTTAACCAGCTTTGTTACCCTTCTCTGTACCTGCTACAACACCTCAATATCTTTCTTAATAGTGTGGTGCCCAAAACTGGGCACAGGATTTGAGGTGAGTTCACAGAATCACAGATCACAGAACCACAGAATATTAGGGATTGGAAGGGACCTCAGAAGATCATCTAGCCCAATCCCCCCCATTGCCGGAGCAGGATCACCTAGACCAAGTCGCACAGGAACTCGTCCAGGAGAGTTTTAAACATCTCCAGAGAAGGAAACTCCACAACCCCTCTGGGCAGCCTGTGCCAGGCTCTGGCACCCTCACTGGAAACAAGTTTTTTCTCATATTCAAGTGGAACCTCCTGTGTTCCAGCTTACACCCCTAGCTCCTTGTCCTATCATTGGATGCCATTGAGAAGAGCCTGGCTCCATCCTCCCCACACTTGCCCTTTACAAGCTTATAAATATTAACAAGGTCACCCTTCAGTCTCCTTTTCTCCAAGTTAAAGAGATCCAGCTCCCTCAGACTTTTCCAGTTCCCTCAGCCTTCCTTCAGATGACAGCTTCCCAGTCCAGTACAAGAAGGACATTGAGGTGCTGGAGCAGGAGCAGAGGGAGCAATTAGGCTGGTGAAAGGCCTGGAGAACAGGCCCTGTAAGGAACAGCTGGGGGAACTGGGGCTCTTTAGTCCCAAGAAGAGGAGACTGAGGGGACACCTTATTGCTCCCTAGAACCACAGAATCATTGAATTGTCAGGGCTAGAAGGGACCTCAAAGATCATCTCGTTCCAACCCCTCTCATCTAGTTCCAACACCTCCCACTAGAGCAGGTTGCTCAGAGCCCCATCCACCCTGGCCTTAAAGGCTTCCAGGGATGGGGCTTCTACCACCTCCCTGGGCAATCTGTGCCAGTGTCTCACCACCCTCACGGTGAAGAACTTCTTCCTTATGTCTAATCTGAATCTATCCACTTCACAGAATCACACAGAGTCACAGGTTAGGGATTTGAAGGTACCTCAAAAGATCATCTAGTCCAATCCCCCCCATGGCCGGAGCAGGACCACCTAGATCAAGTCACACAGGAGCTCGTTGAGGCAGATTTGAAACGGCTCCAGAGAGGGAGACTCCACAATCCCCTGGGCAGCCTGGGCCAGGCTCTGGCACCCCCACTTCTAGTTTTGCTCCATTTCGCCTAGTCCTATCTGAAAGGACGTTGTAGAGAGGCAGGTGCTGGTCACTTCTCCAAGTCAATAATGACAGGACAGCAGCCTGAAGCTGCACCCGGGGAGTTCTAGGCTAGACATAAGGAATTTTTCTCCCTGAAAGGGTTGTCCAGCATTGGCACAGGCTGCCCAGGGAGGGAGTTGAGTCGCCATCCCTTGAAGTGTTTAAAAGGCGCAGAGATGAGGTGCTTGGGGATATGTCTTAGGGGTGATAAAGATTAGAGTAAAAGCTTGGACTGTATGATCTTTGAGGTCTTCTCCAACGTAGGTAACTGATTCTGAGACTCTCGGAAGGCGAACCGCCCCGGGGCCGCCGGCGATGGCGGCCCCGCCCCGCCCCCGGCCATCCGGGGCCGGCACCATAAAGCCGCGGCCGCGGCCTGCCTGCGCTCGTCGTGCTTTGCTGCTCGCTGCCCTTCGGCCTGCGCTGCCGCGGATCTCCGGGCAGGCCGAGCTGCTCTTCGCCGTCCTTTGCAGAGGTACCCACGGCTGCATGGGGGGTGCGGGCCAGGCCGGGGAGCCGCGTTTGCAGCCGCAGCCCCTGCGAGAGCAGATCCCGCAGCCGCCGGGCTGGAGAGATCCCGGGCTGGGGGGGGGCTGGGTTCTAGTCATGGGGAGGGGGGTCCATAGCGAGCTCCAGGTGGGGGGAAAGGTGTTACTGCACCCCAGCCCCTCGGCTAGACGTGTTTTTTGGGGGGGGTCGGAGCTCCTCAGGGTGCAGTGAGCAAGTTCCTGCTTGCCGAGCCGCGCCCACCTTACCGAGCTCTGCCCCGAGTGGTTTCTTCTTGATGAACCTTTAACCTCTCCAGCCTCAATTCCTTGTCCTTGTGTTCGTTCCGTCAGCAAGAGCCGCGCAGCGCGGTGCTGGCAAAGTTGCCTCCAGTTGAGAAGAAATCTGAGCCACGAAGATGATGAAGGGAGTGGAACGTAACTGCCTTATGAGGCCGAGGGAGCTGGGGCTCTTTAGGTTGGAGCAAAGGAGACTGAGGGGTGACCTCGTCAGTGTTTGTAAATACGTAAAGGGCGAGCGTCGGGAGGATGGAGCCAGATGGTGCTCAGTGCACCCAATGATAGGACAAGGGGCTACAGGTGTAAGCTGGAACGCAGGAGAAAAAAATTGTTTCCAGTGAGGGTGCCGGAGCCTGGCACAGGCTGCCCAGGAGGGTTGTGGAGTCTCCTTCTCTGGAGATGTTTAAAACCCGGCTGAACGAGTTCCTGTGCGACTTGGTCTAGGTGATCCTGCTCCGGCAATGGGTGGGATTGGGCTAGATGATCTTCTGAGGTCCCTTCCAATCCCAGACATTCTGTGGTTCTGATAAGCCATTGTAAAACCTTGAGTACTTCCCTACGGTGTGAAATCCGTGTGGGTATAGACATAGTGATAAAGCGACACATATGTCCATGTGGATGTAGGCATAGTAAAAAAAACTATACGGCATCAGAAGGGGCCCAAAAACTTACGTGTGCCAAAGGTACCCCTGGTTAATTCACTTGTAAACAGGTCCCTGCTTGCTTTAGCTGAGGAGCCCAAATCAGCCAAGTGGCTGATTTAATTATCTGTATGGATAGGTTTGGTTCTGGTAGCTAGTGCAATTAGCAGTATTAATCCAGTGAGAATGGAGGAGTCTTGGCCCAGTCCAAGTTGGGTTAGGCAAGAGATATGTTTGTGGAAATTAGACATTTCATTGAAGGATGCAGAGCCGGTGTTCTAACAGAAGGTCTCGTGTGGTCTATATGCCTGGACCAGCTCTGTCTCTCTAAAAGGATGTCAGTACTTCTCTAGGGTCTAATGTAAGGCTAGTACATGATTATTTTACTTAATAAATTACTGACATAAGTTCTAAACTAGGCTTAGGTCAAGTTGTGATTTGAAGGCAATTGCCTTGGAGGAATTAGCAGCAACATCCTTACCTGCTCCAGACTTGTTAATCTCCTTCCATGCAAATGGAGCATGCTATGTTGAGTGCACTAAGATAATGTAATCAAGTTAAATTCGGCAACTACATTGATTTTAAAGATTTGTTGCTTCTCTTTTAGACCAAGCAAAGAGCTTGTGTTTCTGAAACTTGCTGTTCTTTTGGTGTACGTGAAATTTAGTAACACTTTTCCTGGATAACTCTGGTTTTGCTTATTTGTATAGTAGCTCTGTCGCTACATGTTTCCCTACCTGCCAAGTTTTCGATGAGTGTTTTTTCTCTTATCAGACTAGATTTAAGATGTCCTACCTAACGTTCCTGCTGGAAAAACCTGCTGAAAGAACTTGCTGTGTTCTGGCAGTGGCCTGTCCCTTTTCAGGACTCGCCATGTACAAAACCCGAGACTCACGATAGCATATGCAAGTCCATGTGCTAAATTTCAAGAACTTTGCTCAGAGTAGCAGAGATTTAAGTAACTTATCTCTTGGCATTTGTCAAAGGTGATTACCTCACAGATAGCAATGTTACCTAAGAGGTGTAATCAAACTGGGCACATAGTGCTGAAGGTTGAAGCGTAGCACCAGCGTGCTCCACCTTCAGCTGAGAAGGAAGATACTAATCCTTTGTACTGTAGTTAGTCAAAGATTACAACCTGCTTTGACCAAAGGTGCGTTTCTCACATAGCATTTGTATACTGGGAAATAAATATCATGCCTTCAAGGACTTAAATCCCTGCTCAGTGTCAGCATTACTGTGGTGAGTACAGCCTGGGAAGCTAAACTCATACCTGAGATGGTATGATTCAAACCCAGGACATTTGCTTAATGCAAAGAGGTGAAGAGAAGAAAGTCAACAGCTTTGCAGTATGTTCCACAACAGAACACTCTGCGTATTTGCAGAGGCAAATTCTCCTCAATAATGGTAGTACTGGTAATTGAAAAGCTAATAGTGAAAGCCAGTAATTTACCTGGGTTGGGGTTGGGTTTTTTTGCAGTTTTGTAAGCCTATTGTATTCTGAAGCTCGCTATGCTGGAGGGTTTTTTAGCAGTGTGATTTGGTCTGCGTCTGATTTCTTGATGACAAGGAGGGCCTACGAAGCAGAAGTATCATAGCCCTAAAAGGAGAAGTTTTCCTGGCCTAAAGTACTAGCTTGGGAGCACTAAAGTTGTGTGGTCAAGCTGTAAGTGTTAATCTATAAGCACCGTGCAGTTCTGCATAAGATGCTCAAGGGGCAACTAGAACTCTTCCGATTCTCGTTTTTGGGTCCCTATTCTGTCGGAGCAGAAATGGAGACCGATGATGTGAGGAGCGGGGAATTTCTGAAGCAGATGAGGGCAGGTGATTCCCGCCTCTCCCTAATGGTAAATCCATTGCATGCTGCATTCTGGAGAAGAGTAGGAGCAACCTGGAGGTGATACAGAAGCAGGAGAAATGGGGCAGATGTGCAGATGTAAGCCTCGATTTTATTTTTTAACAACCCTCAGAAGCAGCCTTGAGAAATTATTTAGAAGGGATCTGGAAACGCTTTTCAGTTCTGAAATATTGATGTTTGTGTTTTCTCTCTTTACCATTTGTTCTCTCTGAAGAAATAGCCTCAAGATGAACTTCTTCCTGGAAACACTGAAAGTCATCGGACTTACTGTTTATTACTTGCTGGAGGCACTGGTGTTCTTGGTTGTGCCTCGACGGAAGAAGAACGTTAGCGGTGAAATAGTATTGGTAACAGGAGCGGGAAGCGGCATTGGACGACTGCTGTCTTTAAAGTTTGCTGGTCTTGGAGCCACAGTGGTTCTCTGGGACATTAATGAAGAGGGGCTGAAGGAGACAAGCAGATTGGCCAGAGAAAATGGGGCAGCGAGAGTGCACCATTACATCTGTGACTGCAGCAAAAGGCAGGACATCTACAGAGTGGCTGATCGGGTGAAGTATCTTTGTGGCTTTGACACTATTCTAAGATGAGCGATGCACATGTTTATAATGTATGATAAGTTTTAGTGACTTCAAAGCGAGAGATTCAAGTTAATTTGTTCAGAACATATCATCTGTAACAAGCATAATAAGTTCAGCTTAGCTGAAATGTGCAATATTTCTGTTCCTTGTGTTTTCCATTATAAAACCTGGAAAGCGTGTTTTGTATATATTGCATAATAATGCAGGGGTTTGTTTTAGGTTAAAAAAGAAGTTGGTGATGTCAGCATCCTTATCAACAACGCTGGTATTGTAACTGGGAAGAGGTTTCTGGATTCTCCAGATTCGCTTGTAGAAAAAACCATGGAGGTGAACATAGAGGCACACTTCTGGGTAATACTTCCTAAAACATCCTTTTAACATGTTTTTCAGTGTTAATTTTACTTTTTGAATTGTAGTCCCTCTGTTAATTTACATGAAGCAAGCCTAGCCTAACAACTGCTGCTCTAGTAACAGAGGAGCGTTCAGTTCTGTTCGTGTTCTTGTTGCTTTGGCGTTAGGATAGTTTCGGTAAGAAATACCACGTGTTCAGACAGTGCTCGTAATAATAAGTGGGGCTTTTGTCCAAAATGAGGAATTTCATGTGGTTTTTTCTTCCCTCCAGGGAAGGCAGGCCACCTCTGTGGTGTTTCTGTCATAAAGAATTGCAAAGGTGGTATCAAAATGTGCTTCAGTTTCTTCATAATTAAATTTAATCACAAAGATTAAACAAATTTAATAAAAGGAAGACGTGAAATTCAGATCTCTGCCATTTTACAGAGTTTGCAGTGAACACATAATTCGCATTTGAAACATTGCTGTGGTGAGGTTTAGGCTGAAGGAAGCTTCAAAAGTAACTAAAACTGTATCTTTAACTTCCAGCCAATTACCATCTCTCTTTGGTGTTGAGGAGGAAGTGATACTGGGGGGGCTTTTTTTTTTTTTTTCTTTTTTTTTCTTAGAGGGGAAAGCTTATTTAAACTACAGGGAAAATTCAAAATTTTGAAATTACAACACGTTTATTTAGAAATAGGCTTCATTGCGACTCTTACTTCCGTTGCAGACTTACAAAGCCTTCCTTCCAGCAATGATGGCTGCTAACCACGGACACTTGGTTAGTATTGCAAGCGGAGCAGGACTGGTTGGAGTCAATCGTCTTTCAGGTAGTGTATTAAAGCAGATGTTCGTTTGGACAATTAGTTTGATTTAATCTCTGCAATCAATACTGATGAAAAAAACACCTCAGTTTTGAGTTTCTGGGTCTTCGTGTATAGGTAAAGCAAATAGTCAGAGATTCAAACCAGCTGCAATTAAGTAAACCTTTCCTCTCAAAAGAGTTTCCAGATGCTCAGCAGCGCTGTGAGACAGGTTTTCTTTCTGCCAAGGCAATTCAAGGATGTAGGAGCCGTTACAACTTGAACAGCACTGAAGTTCTGTCTGTTTCCA